>SRPU01000975.1:0-12187 GCA_018360185.1 Claviceps lovelessii
TTTTTTAGTCTTAATCCTTTATTACTTTTTATTAGATCCTTTTAATAAGCCCTCCTGCTTTTATCTACTACCCTAGGCATACCTAGCTAAGTATAGTAAGAATATAGCTGCTACTACTAGTGCTTTTTCTTCTCCCCCTTTACCTTTAAATAGCTACTATATCTTAAGCTACTATAAGGTAAAGGGTAACTTTAAGAATAAGTTATTTGCCTTTATTAACCTCTCTAATTTAAATATATAGTACTTATTCTATATTATATATATATTTAATAATAGCCTATTCTTATATATTCTAGGCTTAGTATACTTCTATAAGAAGTATAAAAAAAGAAAAATAATATATATATAAAATGCTACTATATTTACTTAAAGTCCTATTTTATACTACCTTACCTATAAAATAATAGTAGCTATTTATTATAGTAAAGCTATAAAGGCACTATATATTCTTACTTATAATACTATTAATAGTAAGGAGTAAAAGATTATATTAACTAAGCCTTTTAAAGCTTTATATACCTAATTTATAACTACCCTATATACTATTAAAAAGCATACTATACCCTCTATAGCTACTAGTTTCTTACCCCTACCTATTTTAACTTATTTAAAGCATTTTTAATTTATTACTATAAAAATACCTAAATATCCCTTATTTACTATTACTATTAATTCTATTATAATTTATTCTTTAAAGACTAGCATTAACTATACTAATACCTAATTATTTAAGGTATAGCGCTAAATTAAATAATTAATACCTATATATTAAGACTTATTTACTAATTTCTAAATATATTAAAATACTATATTTACCCCTTCCCTACTTATTAATAAATATTTATATATACCTATACTACTCCTACCTACTACTCTTTATAAAGTTATATTTACTCCTTTTAAAAGCCTTTTTAAACTTTTATTATATTCTCCCCTTAACTTCTTTAAAAGTAGGTTTACCTTACTATTTTACCTTAGTTTTTTAAAGTTACCTTAATTATTACTTACTCTTATTATTATACTACTACTACTACCCCTAGCTAGTTCTACCTAAACCTAGGGTATAACTAGCCTAAGGCTAATAAACCCTCCCTTATTTACTATAAGCTAGGAGTTACCCTTATTACCTAACCTTAACTTACTCTTTATAGCTATATTTACTAAATAGTATAAAAAAAAGAAGAAAAGAAAGAAAAAAAAAGCTTATTTAGGTTTTTTATTTACCCTACTAAAAGATAAGTAATATTAAAGTATAGGGGTATTAGGGCTAGGTTAGAGCCTAAATAAGGCTTATTATTATTTAAATATATATTAAATAATATATTATATAAAGTTAATTAAGGAATATATTATACCTATATTAAACTATTATTATAATATATATTGCTTTAGTATAATTTAAATAATACTAAAGCTTTAGTATTCTTTAGATTTTTAAGTAATTTCTATATAAGCTATATATAGCCTATTTATTTAATTAGTATATTATAATGCTTACTATATCCTTTAGTATTCTTTATAGCTAAAATAAACTTAACCTAATACTTAAAGGGTTTATTTACTTTATTATTTTAAAGCTATATAAGGCTTAAGTAAAAGTTTTATAATACCTAGAAAGGAAAGGGGTTATTTACTATATATTTTATTAAATTAATATAAAAGATAGAATATATTTTCTTTAAAATATTTAGTTTTATAGTAAGGAGGGTTAGGACCTTAAATATAGTATATTTAGCTATTATTTAATCTAGCTTCTTATTTAAGTAAAGGGTATAAATATTATAAAGGCTAAGCTATACCTTATCCTTTAGTTAGTAATACTTTACTAAATAGTATAACTTATTAAAGGATTCCTACTATTATTATTAAGTAAAGTTAATAATAGCTTAGGTAAGTGCTATACTTTATTTAATATATTTAAGGAACTAAACTACCTAACTCTTAGTTAATATATAGCTTTAGCTAAAAGCTAGTGTATATTAAATAAAATTAATATTAAAACTATAAAGGGCTATATATATACTAAGGCTAGTAATTAAGAAAGTATAATTATTAAGGGTAAGCTAGTATACTATAAAATATATAGGCTAGTCTATTTAAATAAAGAAAACTATTACTTTAAGCACTACTTATACCTCTTAGTTTATATATTTAATATTACTATTAATTTAGGGATAGTAAAATATAGAAAGAAGCTATATAATACTAGTAAGGAAGTAAAGTATTAATTAAAACCTACTTACTTAATCTAAGCCTTAGTTTAAAATAATACTTAAGGGAAACCTATAGAAATACTATTAGTAGTTAAGAAAGTATTAAGCGTATACTTTAGCGCTTATACTTATTATAGCCTTTAACTATATATACTTAAAGAGGTAGTTTATAATAACTATAAGGAACTAGGGGGTATTTATATTAAATTCTAGAAAATTAGTTATAAAGTCTACTAAAATCTATAACTAATATTTATTTAGTACTAAAATAGGCTAAAGAAGGCCCTATTATAAGCGCTAGCTCTTATAAGCCCTATAGTAATAGTAGTTTTATATATACTATATAATATTTATTAATATACCTTCTTAGTAGAAGCTATAATAAAGTGCTTAAAAGGTTGTATTTTTCCTTAAATAGCCTAATAAGGGTAAGTTATAGGTTTATTAAATTAGTATTATAGTAAGGGGCTTATATTATAATGCCTAAAGATAGCCCTAAAATAATAAAGCACTATAAGCATTAATTATATAGTTACTAACCTACTAATAAGTAGCTACCTTAGTAAGAAACTTTTAAGCCCTAGATTATACTACTATAATCTTTAGTTAATATATTAGGTTAGCCTATATACCCTAGTTCTAAAGGCTCTAAAGATAGGTATTAGTAAAAAAATCTTACCTTTATAGGTTAGTAGCAGTAGCTATATTCTAAGCTTAATTAGTATTTAGTATACTAAATAGCTAGGTAGAAAGTAGGTATATTAAGTATATAACTAATACTAGGCATAGCAGAGGCTAGGTTAGGGCTAGTCCCCCTAATTTATTTTATTTATATTTAAATAATATATTAGAGCATACTACTTAGAAGCTTAGGTAGTAATAAAGGTAAAAATTAAAAAGAAAGAGAGTCTTTACTTAGTAGGCCTAGTATTTTAATATTTCTTAAGGGCTAGTAAAGTATTCTAAATTCTTATAGTTTATAAGGATTATAAATAGTTTAAAAATACTATAAAGCTTAGTAAACTATACTTTAAGGTATAAAATAATACTAAGTAGCTCCTTATTATAAATTATATAGTTTTATTAAAGGGGTATAAGGTAGGCTAAGTAATAAGCTACTAATTATAGCACCCTTACTATATTATATTAAGAGAGGCACCTACTAAGCGCCTTCTTTAATATATTAGCTTTAATTACTATATTTAAGGCTAGGTTTTATTATATAAGAATAGAGGCTAATAAAAATATATCTTTAAAACATTAAAAGGCTACCTAATATATAGGGAACTAAATAAATAAAATACCCTTTTTAGTAAGGTTAAGTAGGGGTTTAGTAAGGTTTAAAAAGTTAGCTATAAACTCCTAATAGAAGTTTATAAAGCCTAAGAAGCTATATATACTCTATGCCTATATTAGTGCCTTCTACTCTTAAATTACTACTACCTTAGCTAGGTTTAAATATATAGTATAGCTAGCTTAGATAATAAACCCTAGGTACTTAACCTTAGTTACTCTAAATATATACTTACTAATATTAAGGTATAGGCTAGCCTATTAAAGGTATAAGAGAATATCCTTAGTATACTTTATATACTTTTTCTATATTTTATTAGTATAGATAAGAATATTATTTAGGTAGGCTATAGTATAGACCTTTAGGGTATCCCTTAAAGCTTTATTAATATACTACTAAAATATTATAAGTACCCCTACTAAGCTAAAAGAGTATACTAGCTATTTAAAAAAGCTAAACCTTATTTAAAATACTATTAGGGCTTTATTCCCTTTAGCTATATATAGGTAATAAAAAATAATATAAATATTTAATTTTATAAACTATTAGGCATTAGCTAGAGACTATAAAGTTTTTTTAATAAGTAGTAGTAAGTAATAGTCTTAGTTTATAATCTTATTTAATACTTTATAGTTTATATAGAAATACTAGCTACCCCTTGCCTTTTTAACTAATAATATTAGTATAGCTACTAAGGAGAAGAAAGCTTAAATCTAATCTTTATTTATTAGGTTTATAATTTACTTCTATATTTTTAATAGTTAATTCTATAGTATATTATAAAGGGGTACCTAAGGTAGGTTTAATATACTACTATTAAGATTATATTATAATTAAATATAGTAGTTAGCCTAGCCTTAGTAAGGAGGTAAGGCGCTAGCATTCTTATAGTAAAATAGGTTCTAAAAGTTAGCTAGCTTATTAAGTAATAAGAAAAGGTCTTTATCTTTCTCTAAGGGTATTAGGCCTACTATAAAAGTAAGAATAATATTAATTTTATATAGACTTATAGCTATAATACTACTTACTTTATTTAACTTTAATATATATTAGGCTAGACTAGTATATACTAAGCCTATTATAGTAATTATTAGTAATATTATATTTTAAGCATTAAAGGTATAAATTTATAAACTACTCTATATATAAATAATAAGTAGGCATTTAGTAGCGTATAGTATAATATTATTCTAGGCTATTTATAGCACTTTAAGGATATAGTCTTATAAAAAACCTAGAATAATATAGGCTATAATAGGGAATATTTACCTATTTAGGTTAGCCCTAAATTATATAAAATAAGTAATTTATAGCTACTAAGAGGTATTAGTATAGCTATACCTTATTACTATTATAGTAGTAATTAGGGTATATAGTTAAGTTAAAGGGATTTATTAAAGGCTTAGCCTTTAAACTATACTCTTACTTATAGTAGTATAGTTATTATAATTATTATTTACTTAAGTATTAATAAACTAAGAATTATTATAAAGAAGAAAAAGAAGGAATAGTACCTTTTTTATATAATATTTTATTTTTCTATAAATATTTAAGCTATTACTAATATAAATATAGTATAAGCTATTATTACCTATATATATTCTATTACTAAGACTTATATAATAAAACTATTTTTTTTTAAGTTAGAACTATTCTTATTACTAAGGGCTTTTTTATTAAAGGTATTTAAAACCTTAATTTTAAGTCCTTTTAAAGGGTAGTAGGCTAGGAGTTAAGCATAGCCTTTAATATAATAGCTATTACTATTATAATATAAATATTATTAGGTAGCCTTATAGTATTTAATAATATTTTTTAGAACTTATATTATATATACTATACCCTTAATAGCTATAGGTTTTATACTAAACTTAGCCTTATTAAAGGACTTATAGCCCTATTTAGTGCCTATAAAGCCTATAGAGTTAATATTTATTATAGCTATATTACCCTTATAGTTATATCTGCCTTAGAGCTAGCAGTATGCCTTAATATATTTTTTAATTTAATATAAATTAATATTTAAGGCAATGCTATAGTATTATATAATTATTATAAAATAGTTAGAATAAAGAATATTATAATTTATATAATAATCTCTTATTTACTTATTAAGTTTTATTTAAAGCTAGGTAAGTTTTACTATATTTACCTATATACTACCTTTAGCTAAGTAAAGCTTTTATTTAAAGTAAATAAAAAAATTAGTAAACTACTTATTTAAGCATTACTTTAGTTAGTTTAGCTTTATAACTATATATTTCTTTTAATAAAGGTTTATAAATATAGTATTAAAGTAGTTAAGAAAATAACTAAGTATATACTAGTAATTACTACTAAGCTTAAAGAATAAAGTAATTTATACCTAAACCTTAGGTAATAAGTTTTAGTAAATAAGAAACTACTTATTATAATTAGTACTAATAAAGTCTAAGTTAGCCTTTAGCTTATATATTATAAAGCTTTACTAAGCTTAAAATAAGGCCTTATTCCTATTATAAGGGTTCCTTATTAAAAGCGGTTTATATTTAGGTTATACTTAGTTAAAATATATTAAGGTACCTATATAGAATGCCTAATTTATTAAGGCTACTTAGTAATATAGTTCTTTAAGCTAAGCTACTATTAAAGCAATAGTTTTATAAAAATAATATAAGTTCTATATATTACCTAATTAGGCTATTTATTTATAATACTAAGGGTTTATTATATTATATATATATAAATAAATATTATAAATAATATTATTAATAAATAATAATTATTATAGACTAGCCTAAATAACTACTATAATTTAGTGTTAATAAAGTTATTATTATCTATAAAGGGGAAGGAAAGACTACTATTCCCTTCCTTTATATATACACTATATATATAGTGTATATCCTTAGGGCTTGCCCTATGGATGCGATGGGTCTCCTTACATGCCCCTCTCTTGCTCCGCTAAGGATCCAAGCCGCCAGCTCAAATCCATCACATAAACTACCTAAATAAGTTAAAGGATAGGTAAGCAAAATAAGGGAAGAAAGAGTATAAATCACAACGCCTAGCGGGCACATTACTATATTGCTATAACTCCTTAGTATAAGGAAAAGTAAGGTTTTATAAAAAAATAAGGCTAGAAGATAATGCTATAATGTAATAACTATAAACTAGCAAATTAGAATGCTTATAAGGAAGATACCCCTAATAAGCAGTATAGTAGCAGTGTAGTTACCCTAACCTATTAGAGATACGCTAGTTAAAAGTTATAACTAAGCGTAGTTAGTAAGATAGGTAATAAGAAGTAAGGGCATTTCTAAATTTAGCTTTATAAGAAAATAAGCTTAATAGTAAAGGTAGGCTTTACTTTATAGAGGAATAAGTATAATAGTAAGGGAAGTAAAGCTATTATAGAGACCTTAGGTAGATAGTAAGATAGCAGTAAGCTTTTAGTGTAATTATAAATTACTAAAAAGAGGTAATAAAAGGCAGTCTTTACTTTATAGGGGAATAAGTATAATACTAAGGGTAGTAAAACTATTATAAAGACCTTAGGTAGATAGTAAGATAGTAGCAAGCTCTTAGTATAACTGTTATGGACTAACCCGATTGGGTCATCGCGGATGTCAAGCGCAGTCGATACCGGTCTCCCGGATCCCCTTGCCAGCTGCGCCAGCTGGTGGCAGTTGTAGGCAAAAGGATACGCATTGATCAGGTTGGCAAGATCTGATCAATTGACATCTATATTGGTCGGTCGTCGCTAGGGAGGGTGCCAGCTGCGCGCGGTCCGCAGCCTAAGGTTAGGTTAAAGACCTAAACCATAACATAGCCCCACTTTCCCCTCCCTCTTAACCAATACCGCACACCCCCTAAGGGACCCACTTCTCTCCGCTCATAGTGGGTCCTTGTAAGCCCAAGCACAACCCCGCCCGCACGCACGCACACACACACGGGGATTGAACCTGTGACCTTAAACCTAATTAATTGTTATGGACTAACCCGATTGGGTCATCGCGGATGTCAAGCGCAGTCGATACCGGTCTCCCGGATCCCCTTGCCAGCTGCGCCAGCTGGTGGCAGTTGTAGGCAAAAGGATACGCATTGATCAGGTTGGCAAGATCTGATCAATTGACATCTATATTGGTCGGTCGTCGCTAGGGAGGGTGCCAGCTGCGCGCGGTCCGCAGCCTAAGGTTAGGTTAAAGACCTAAACCATAACAATAACTATAAATTACTAAGAAGAGGCAATAAAAGGCAGTCTTTACTCTATAGGGGAATAAATATAATACTAAGGGAAGCAAAGCTATTATAGAAGCTACTAGTAAGTAGTAAGTAAGCCGCAACCTATTTACAAAACTATAATTAAGGGTAATTATAAGGAAAGAGAGGGTATTTTATTATAACCGTTCCTCCCTAAGGCTTTATATATAGCTAGCCTTATAAGACCTAAGGGGGGCATAGAAGTTATAAGGCATATAGTGCCCTTGCTATAACCTAGCAGCGCGCTAAGGAGGCATATAAAAGGAGAAGTATACATATTTATATAATAGGGCAGAGATTTATACCTTTAAGCACTACCCCCTACCTAGCAGCTACGTTGCAGTGCATCTTCTATGTCTTAGTCTTCACTCCACTAAGCAGTATCCCGTATCCAGCCTTGACAAATAGGTATAATATTTAATAGGGAACCTAGAAGCCTAAACCTATAAATGGTATAAATTCCTTCTTCTATATTATAGAAACCACTACCTTTAACTTCTATATTAAAGGGGAAGCTAGAGGAAAGTTAATATTTAGCCACTTTACTATAACTACTAATATAATGGAGAAACTTGCATTAAAATTGTTAATTAGCATAGATTTTATGCATAATTATAGCATTAAAATCGACTTTATTAACCCTAGGATTATTTTCTAATCTATATATAATATAACTATACCTAGCCGCATTTTCCGCCCTGCTAATATAGTTCTAACTAGGAGGGTTATTACAACGCACTACGTTACTGTGCTGCTATATAGCTTAGAAGTTATGCTAGTTTTCTAAAAGGACTATATAGCATATAAGGCAATAAGCGTCTATTACTTTATCTTAAAAAACCACTAGATTTTTAATAGTATTATAGATTATAAGCAGGCTAAATGCTTACTAATTTATAACTTTATAAATCTCCTAATTTATATTAAGCCTAACTAAAGACTAGAAAACCTTTATAAACTAAACTCTATAAACTCCTACTTTACTATAGATAATATTAAGAATTTTTCTACCTTCTATAGTTAAGATATTAATATCCCTAAAGGCTATAAGGAGCTAGTGGTTCTAAAGAATATCCTTTCTTCTAAAGCTAAAGGAAATATTAAAGAAAATGCTAATAACCTTAATTTAAAGGTAGTTAATAGCAGCATTCCTTTATATAGTATTATATACCTAAACAACATACTATTTATTATAAATAAGTTTAGCATTAAGATTATAAACCTTAACCTTACTGCTATAGAAAAACTTATTAAACTTACTAATAAATATAATATTTACTATAACTAAGGGGTGGTGCTAATGCCTAAGAAGGAATAAATATATATTAATTTTATTAATAAATAGTAAAATTAGCTAAAACCCTTATAAGTATACTACTTAAGCAAAAAAGATTTTAAGAAATTCTATAAAATCTTTAATAAAAAGCATAAGGCAGGCAAGGTATTCTACCTTAAAGTAAGCAAGAAAGCACTATACCTATACTTTAGTTTCCTTATTTAGCATAATACTAGAAAAGAATATAAAAGAAGAGCAGTAATTAATATAAGGCCTATAAATAGCATTACTATTCTAGATATATACCCTTTACTTAACTAAAGCAATATTATAGAGAATATATAAGGAAAGTATTAAATATCTCTCCTAAATACTTTTAGTTTCTTTAACTAACTTCTAGTATAGCGTAAGCACTATAATAGAATAGTAATAATCTCTAAAAGAGAAATTAAGGTATTCTATATTATAATATAGGGATATAAGAATTCCCTAGCATATGCTTAGCGTTTTATAAATAAGTAATTCTATAAGTATTAAGCCTTTATATAAGTATATATTAATAATATTGCAATTTTCTTTAATACCCTTAAAGAACACTTAGCTTACCTTAAGATTATTTTTTAAATTCTTAAGAAGTGCTACCTATATATTATAGCTAAGAAGTTATTTATTAGCTATCCTTTAATCTAGCTTTTAGGTTTTATTATAAATATAAAGGGTATTACTAATACTAATAACTATATTAAGGCCTTTAAGAACCTTTAAATACCTACTATACTCTTAACTCTTAAAACCTTTATTAGTATAGCTAGCTTTCTCTATATAGGGATCCCTTAGTTTAATTTATATATTAAACCCCTATAAAATAAAAAAACTAAAATCCTTTATAACCTTTATAAGAAAAATAAGCTCCCTATTAGGTTATTTAAATAAGTATAGAAGTATATAGCTTAATAGGTAAATTTTACACTATTAAAGCAGAAAATTATATCTTTTAAATTAATTTAAGAACTCTTATACACTAAGATTCTACTCTAGCACTATAACCCTAAAAAACCCCTCTTCTTTAAGGTTAATGCATATAAGGAGGGCTTTAGCCTATATGCCTTCTAATTAGCTATTAACTAGAATAGTATTAGCATTCCTAGTAAGGATATTAGTAGCAATAAGCTTTACTCTATTTTATTTCTTTCCTAACTAACCTTAGCTATTAAGAAGAGGTATAGCTTAATAAAAGCAGAGGTTACTGCTATTACATAGGGAATAAGAAAGCTAAGAAAAATAGCCTAATTTAACTTATTAGCTATAAATATTATTACTAATTACTTACTAGTAAAGGGTATTATTTAGTATACCTTACTTATAATAATAAACCTTAATAAGGCTAACCTTAAGCTAGCTAAAGTTATAAATTATTTCTTATAGTTTAAAATCTATATTATCTATATTCCTAGCACCTTAAATATAATACCTAACGCCCTCTCTTAATTACCTATAAATATTAGCTATAAGAAAGTAGTGGACTATAGTAAATTTAATAAACTTAATGCTTATATATACTTTAAAGAAAAGTATATAGCTACTACTATTATAAATAAGAATCTAAAGGATTCTATTATAATAGAGTATTAATATAATATAAAGTATAGCTAAATTATTAAGGGTATTACTATATATAGAGAGAAGCAGCGCTAAGCTAATTAGAATTAGCTATAAATTCCTCTATATAGCTAGGACCTTTAAGATAATAGACTTCTTTACTATTATAATTTAAAGGGACTATACTAACTCTATATCCCTTAAAACTATATAAAAACTCTACTTTAATTAACTTATAATAATACTTACTACTTTAATATAGGGAGAATAGTAAAGAAGCTCTTTACTATATACTTTTTATAAATAAGTAGCTAAATATATACCTATATAGTACACTATAGCATCTATAGGGAAAATATAATCCTTTAATTATAAGCTTTAGGAAAGATAAAATCTCTTTAAACTAAGCCTATACCTTTTTATAGCATTTCTTTAGACTTTATTATAAATATACTAAAGATTAGCTCTTTAAATATAATATAGGCAGTGGAGGGATTTACTACCTATAACTTACTCTGCCCTATTAACTACCTTTTTAGTAAAAAGACTATTTTTATTCTTAGTTATAAGGAGTATTTAGTAGAAATTTAAGCTAAACTTCTCCTTAAAGGGCTTTATCTTACTAACTAGGGTCTTTTATAAGAAATTATTAGTAATAAGGACTTAAAATTTATCTTTAAACTCTAAACTGCTCTATTTTATAAGCTAGGAGTAAAATTCCTTATAGCTATAGTATATTACCTATAGACTAATAGAGTAGTAAAGTATAAAAACTAAATAGTAATTATTACTATATAGTATTATACTATAATAAACTTAGATACCCCCTAGCCTTTAATACTCCTAGCGCTTTAGCATTACCTTAATAATATAGCTATAGCTTTTATTAACTATTTACCTAATAAGCTTATATTTAGTTATAAGCTACTTATAGTAGTAGACCTTCTTTAAAATCTAAATAAATCTATTACTAACCTAAAGGATACTAACCTTTTAGTACTTTAAAAATTATACTAAAGGGAAGCTAAGTATACTATTATAATAGTAGTAGTACTTATAAAAATTTAATATAATTCTAAGTATAATTTAGTAGATATTAGCATTAAAGATATAGTATACCTTAGACTTTACTTAGGCTATAAGCTCCTAAGTAAGCCTAAGAAAAAGTAGTCTCTCTAGTATACTAGGCTATATAAGGTTTTAGAGTAAATCTCTCCCCTCTCCTTTTACCTTAATTTCCTACTAACTTTATAGGTCTATTCTATAGTTTCTATAGCTTATATTTAAAAACTATAATAAAGTAAGAATCCTTTTAAAAAAGCTAAATTAGTACTACCCCTAGTAGACTTAACTAGTTTAAGCAAGGCAGACTATTAGAAAATTAAAAGGATTTAGAATTATTATATATAATTATTTTAAAAAAGGGGTAAGAAGCCTTATATTAATTTCCTAATTTACTAAAAAGGATATTCTACTAAAGATAATTAGTGGATTTCTAAGGAAGAGATATATATTAATGCTGCTAAGATAGTTAATAAGTACCTTACTAAGAATATTATTAAT
>SRPU01000976.1:0-12184 GCA_018360185.1 Claviceps lovelessii
AAAAAGCCAACAATCAACTCGTCCCACACGTTCCCAAACACGTCGTTAGACGAAATAATCAGGCCCCTCTTCTCCGACAAAAATGCTCTTATACGGCCACAGACCCGGACAAAGTGTCAGGGACCAGAACACGATGTCTCAGAATAGGAGGGCCGTTCCTCGTGGTCAATTCAACGGATGCAATATACGAGTGTACTTGGGCAGCTAATTCTGTTGTTATGAATATTTCGCGGTTGCATCATTTCGTCCAGCTCAATCGGCTGGCTCGTGCCTTTTTATCGGGGAGACCCAAGGTCCCCTCGTTGAGACTCCTGTTTTCCAAGATCCGTCCACCCTGGACCTCATCAACGGAAAGAAGCCTTCTCACCAAACTACTTTTGAGAGTTCCCAAACCCAACGAAAACCGCCTTCCGCGGCCCAAAACATCCGACATCTCGGCTAAGGCGTGTGCTTGCTGAGACCGTTGCCGCACAACACCAAGATAGAACATCCAAACAACCCTGATACTCGCTGTTCGCGTTCGATGAAAGTAGTACAAAATGCATTAGACAGAGTCTAGTAACGAAAATACCGCTGGATGCTGACCCATGTCACCTGTGCCCATGGTGATACGAGTATACTCTACCACTCATACGAGAAATTATTCCAGTAAAATGCGTTTGTCTGAAAGAATGATGATGCTTCGCAGCCACCTTATCCAGGGCGGGGGAAAAGGAGAAGGAAGACAAAAACGCCTAGTGCCCATGCAATACTGCTATATACTCCAATCAGGCTGACCCTCTTCAGACGCCATTCACCCTCTTTTTTTTTTTTCCCTTTTCTTTTCCCAAATTCAATGTGTGCACGAGAAAAGAAGAAAAATCCATCTTTTCATCGGAATTTCCCGTAGCACACCATTTCACCTCATGTGACTGAGCAAGTATAACAATCTCGTGCATACTCAAAAAATGGGCATCACGGCCCTTCGCGTGCATCAGGTTTTGACTTCCTGGCTTTGACTCGATTCGTCTGTCTAACTCGAATCCTCGCCGGTCGGTGTTGCTTGAGAGCTAGCTGCACTCTCGCTGGATGAGTTTCCTCCTAGCGAAAGCCAACCACCGCGTTCCCATTCTCCTGGAACATACAGGCAAGTCTTTCTGAGGTCGAGGTCGTAAATCCCAGATAGTAACGTGCTTAAGCGCTTGAAGTCGATAGGTTTTAGAATCCACCCATCGAAACCAGCATCCATGTAATTCTGTCTCTTCTCCTCCATCAGAGATGCAGACACCGCAAAAATGGGTATCCTGTGGTTATTGTTAGCTGCCAGCCTCGAATGTCCCTTGTGGTCGTGTGACTGCTCCATCGATCTGATCATCTTGGTGCTCGTCAAGCCGTCAACTATTGGCATCTGTACATAGATGTTAGCACGCAACAACACAAAGGACGAAGCAAGGGCCAACAGGGTCGCACCTGCATATCCATGAGAACGACATCAAACTCAGAAGACTCGTCTTTGTAAACAGTGGCACAGTCTTCACCATTAACCGCATGATGAACTTCATGTCCAATCCGTTCAAGTCTCTTTCTCAGGATTTTCATGTTGATTGGATCATCTTCGGCCACAAGAATCGTGAGTGCTATTTCCTTTTGAGGGTCATCAGGGTTTTCGCCCGACTTGGTCGACTTGCACCCTTGCATAGGCAGCTCAAATGATATTCTTGACGTGTCCTCTTTGGCGTCCTTTGAAGATATGGGTGCAAAATCATCAGGGACTTTTACGGCCCTGATCTTGGTTTTGCAGTCCCGAACTTCCGCAGTACCAGGCTCCTCTCTTGAATGCATCTTCCAAGGCGAAGCAGCTTTCTGGGATGCCGAACTCGTTGGTCGACTCACACCGTCCGAAGTGACCTTGGCAGGAGTTTGCTGACGACTATTTGGTGCAGAAACTTGCCCAGGCAAGAAGTACCCGGTTTGGTTATCGTTGAGAGAGAGCGGTGTTTTGATGGCGTCGATAAGCCGCTCAACGTCACTCTTTTGACTGCGAAGGCTAGCCATACTGTCCACGCTTCGTCGCCGGTTACCAGCACTGTCAGCGCCTCCAGATTTCCGGTCAGCCGCTGCTGCTTCCGCAGCAAGATTCATGTGGCTGCTTCTTTCAATCAGCGTGATTTCACCGTCTTGTGGAATCTTGAGACTAGCAGAAGCAGACGGTGCGGGGGATGCGGCGGATGCGGCGGATGCGGCGACGGATGCGGCGACGGCAGGATTTGCGCAGGACGACGTGTCCGGGAGTTGACCGGTTTCTGACGACGGAGTATCGCCTGTTAGCTGAAAGGGTAATTGGATCACGAATCTTGAACCATGTCCCTCCTCCGACTTCAATCGAAGCTGGCCATCCATGTTCCGTACAATCCGAGCCACTACGGCTAGTCCCAGTCCCAAAGTCCTGGCCTGACGCTGTTCGTCCTGCCCGTCGGACGAAGAAGGGACACCAAGTTCTTCGGTGGAGACTTGTTCCAGTTCACGAAATAAGGCATCCAGCTGTTTGGGATTCATGCCCACTCCAGAGTCGGCCACGACGAAATCGACAAGTACCGTGCCGTCGCGAACGTCTGAGACGAACGCTTCGACGCTTACAGAACCAATGTGTGTATGTGCTACGGCATTGGCTGTGATATTTGACACAGCTTGTCGCACACGCCGACTATCGCCGTGGACAAACTGAGGTAGTCCTGAGTGTTTGGTGACTTGATACTCAATACCTTTACGCTTGGCATCGACGAGGAAGGGATCCGTAGCTTCGTTAATGCACACTCCAAGATCGAACACCTCGTCTTTGATCAGACTTTGGCCTTCTTCTGTTTTCGTAAGATCCAGCAAATCGTTGATCACATATATAAGTGACTTTGACGCCGAGTGAGAACGCGCAAGGTTCTCACGAGTTTCTTGGTCAAGAGAGCCCTCTAGAGCAATTTCGAGGTAGTTGATGATGGCGTTCAGGGGCGTTCGGACCTCGTGAGCTGAATTGGCGAGAAGTAGTCGTGTGAGCTTGCTGTTTTCCAGTGCTTGCTCTTTTTGGCGCCAGACTTCGATGAATTTCCCTGAGGATATGCGTGTTAGCGCTAGACCTATGTATGTACGTGCAGACGACAGTCGACAAAGATAGCATACCATACACCAGGCACAAGACAGCGGCGGTTTCAATTTGTTCCTCGTTCCATTCGCGACACTTTCCCACGACTGTTTCCTTCCACAGCTTGAAACTCTTCCTCGGCTCCAAATAGCCAGCCGTGCCGTCTCTAACGGTCTTGTCGTAGGGATTTCCAGCCCACTTCACTTCCTTTAATTGACCACGTCGGAAGAAGATGATGAAATCGTGGCCGCCGACACTGAGAGGTACGTATAGCAGGCCCGCGATTACCTGGAAGCCTGGCGCATACCTGAGATCGGGAAAGTCCAGGCGGACATCTTGAGAGGCAGTGACGGAAGTGAGCCTTCTCATTCGAAGATATTCGAGCATGGCTAGTGCCTCCTGACTCTGTTCCATTTGGCCGAGAAACTTGGTTTCGCCCCTGATAGACAAAAGGCCGAAATCGGCATCGAAAAGCTTGAGTAAGTCATCCGACGACGCAATGATGTAACCTGATGGGTTCTTGTGCGTCGGGGCAGTATTGATGAGCTTTCGCGCCTGAAGTCTCGAGGCGTAGGATAGCCTCTCGATATTTCTCGAGGCCGTATCACCAACCAAACGACAAATTTTACGAATGGGGAACGACACTCGCATGCCATGATCACCGTATGCGTGGCACGAAACCAATCCCCAAAGCTCGCCAAACGCATTTATAGAGATGGACATGGACGATCGAACAGCCATATTGGCAAGATACTTGATATGAATGGGAGACATGGCTCGAAGGTATGAATGGGTCATGTCAAGCGGAACATCAAGGTCCTCCTTAGTCCGACATACCATTCTCGCGCTTTCGAGATCTCGGTCGTAGAGTAGACGCACTTTGTTGATCTTGTAGAGCTCCCGAGCTTGTCTCGGAATATCAGAGGCTGGGAAATGCAGACCCTTGTATAAATCCACCGTTTGGGAAGTGTCAACAAGCTCGGTCACCACCTTGCCATTGAAAGAGGCATCGAATTGATAAATCATGACGCGATGAAATCCGGTGAGCTCCTTGACAATTCCCACGAGAACTTTGAGGAAAGAATTCAGATCGGGAGCAGAGGACAGCTGTTCTTGTACCTGCGACATTATGCTGAAAACCTGCATGGCCCCTTGTTCGCCTCGGCGTTTTCTTGCGCTTCGTAGGATGCGAAGAGGTTTGCTTAGTACTTCCGTACTCTCCTCTATCTCTTCTAGCGTCGGATTGGATTGAAGTGTATCGTGAGGCTGGTCAGGACCAAGCTCATCTGCAGGCCGAAGAGGAAATTCGACGTCATCATCAAGTTCGAATTCGCAAATTATCAGGTCGGGATGTGCATCGTTAATGTGGAGAGCGCACCAGAACTTGATGAGCTTGTCGGATTTTGGATTTTTGACGGACAGGCACAGAACTTCGGGCCCGTTGACGGCAGGATCCGCATCCTCGTCGCGAATGAAGTCGATGTGGTCCAGCAGGTTGTCTTGCTGTTCCATTGTCAAAATGTCGAGGAAATTTGCGAGTCGGAAAAGTTGCTTCGGGGTATAGCCGATAATCTTGCCCGAGTTCTCACTGACACATCGCACGGAGAAACTGCCACTGCTGTCCTCGCGGAGAGCAAGGAGAACGCCGAAGCCCTGCACGGCGCCAGGGGTGTGGATGGGTTCATCTTCGCATCGCTGCAGCACACCGTTCCTTCCGGTAATGATGGCATGACCGTCTTCCGTTTCAACATGAGTGAATCGAGTGGTGACATGTGGCAAATCGCTTATTGATTGTGCGGCAGACGTGGCCGACGCGCTTTCGGTTTGCAGGACAGTATGAGAATCGTCGCCGGCATATGGCGCAGCCTCGGGATCATCATCTCCGCTCTCGCTGCAGGAGGTCTCGATATGAAGTTCCAGCGGCGGCACAGTACCCTTGCGAATCGCGTCTGCCTGTATGCTGGATACTGGCCCACTCATGGCTCTTTTACGGCCATATCTAGTGGCAGGACTACCATGAGCACCAGGAGACGACGGCACAAAGGCGAAGTCGAGTCGCCGGTTGTCGCCGACGGCATCGCTAAGACATCGTGACCCATGGGTAGGAAGTGTACGACGCTCGTTTTCGGGAGATTGCTGCAGGCTGTCGTCGCTCATCAACGGTCTCTGGCTCGGATCTACGCTGATGACAGACCGGATAGGGAAAACGCGATCTCCGGATACATCTGAAGCATTGGAATGAAAGTCTAGCTGCTGTTCAGAGCCACCACTCCATGGCGATAAGGGAACTGGAGGGCCAAAGCTACTCGATGGGCCATCTGTCGCTAACTCGGTCAATATGCATTTGCCGGCGTGGATATCTCGGGTGCCAGGGGCGGATTGTAGTCGACGAAATGTGCTGGGCTGGCCTTGATACAGAGACTCTGGCTGTAACGGAGTGGGCGAAGCGTCACCCTCTTTCTGCAGAGACTCGTCCATCGAAGGGGAGAGTGAGGTGGGAAGAAGGAGATGGGTTGTGGCCTAGCAGTCACAAGGTTGAAAGATCGTGGCTCGTGAGTATGGCGTGCTGCTTCAGCGGCTGCGTGCGGCGTGGCGAAAGGGATAGTCCAGGTTCAGAACATGCCAGGCCGTTGAATGACGAAGTGGCGTTGTCGAGTGGTTGCGTAGGTAGTTGCGTAGTTGCGTAGTTGCGTAGTTGCGTCGTTGCGTCGTTGCGTCGTTTGCGCGGCAGCTAATCGATGAGGGAGAGACGCAAGCGCGCATAGACGCCGCCGCGATTAGTCTCTCTCGATCTCGAAGAGCAGGGAACCAATCTCGAGGAGGACGGCGAGGAGAAGAAGAAGACGGGTCCTAGGAGAGGATGCAAAAGACGGCTGTCTGGTTGGGAAATCAGGAGCTGTCGGGACCAGAAGAAACAAGCGGCTGGCCGCTGGGGACGGTGGCGTGCGGGAGCCGGTTTGTGTGGTCTCCTGTGTGAGGCGGCGGCGACCCAACGACCAGACCGGACCGGACCAGACAAGACCAGTTGGGCTGGCCCGTCATCATTGATCAACCAGTCCAGTCGACATTGAACATTTCGAGGGCCACAGCATACAGGAGCGGGCGGGTTAGGCCAGCCCTGGGTTTCCCGAGTCCTCTGCTCGGTCGGTCGCGCTTCCTGGTTCAATCGTTTGATGTGGGTGGTTGCTGCCGTGCTGCTGCCCATCTGCCCGTTCGCCGATTTGACTGGCTGACGGGCTCATGGGCTGGGCTATCGATCTGGCTTTCGGGGCAGCCAAGAAGAAGATTCGATTGCCTGCTCGATTTGGCCGCCTGTGGCCAACTGGCTGGCAGTGGCAACCAGACAGGCTGCAAGGGAAGGCGCGGGCGGGCACAGTGGCGGGCGGGCACAGTGGCGGGCGGGCAAGCAGGTCAGGGCAGGGCGGGGGTGGCAGGGGTGGCGGGGGTGGCACAGACGGGGGCAAATGAAAAGGCAAGTGTGATATGGAGAGGCGGAGACGTCGACGAAAACCGCCCTCATCAGCGCCACCACAGTTGGAGCAGCGGTCCCGCCTGCGCCCGATCGAATTCAACGGACGGAAGTCAACCAGACGAGGCCGCCGAATACCCACCGAGTAGCCACACACGAGAAAACATTTGTGCCCAAGGCCTGAGAGACGCTGCGAGCTGGAAAACACAAGCTGAGACCGTCCAAATGATGTCAACGTAATCTTGCCCCCCATGACCTGTTCTCGCCAAAACTCGGGACGGTGCAATTGCTCCGGAGTCCGGAGAGATTCGTCACTGGTGGGACGCAGAATCGCCCGGGCCAATGACGTGTACGACTCCAATCTGCTCATATTCTTTGCTTGATTCTTGACTGTCTGCTCCTTTCCTCCTCTTTGTTATTTCCACTTTTCATTCTCCTTCTTCTCTTCCACCATCATCTTCCCTATTTTGTTATACGGCATTTTAGCTGCCATATATGGCCAGCTTCTTTCTCTGCGCACTTTGCATGCATTGTTGCGGCCCTGTGCGTCGTATCGCCGCTGGTCGTGCAGACGACTCGGCTCCGCTTAGACGCGTAGTTCGGCTTTGACCAAGATTTTTTTATTTAATGTCCGGAAATGTGGCCTGCCCCTGCATTAACACAATGGACGCATGTTTGGCTTCCGAGCACCTGCCAAACCAGGCAACGACTACAGTGATGCCAACCTGCTCGTCTTACACCAATTCGACTACACCTTGTACTTCGGTAGCAGGTTCCGGGACACAGCGCTTTCGGCCATTTCAAGAAAAAGATATCAGAATCAAAGTATTGAGGTCTATCCACTTTTGTTCCCGCCGGTCAAGATGCAACAAATAAATATACACCGGGATGGAAACTTGGTTCACCGGGCCTATAAAGTTACTCCCCCCCCCCCCCCCCCCCCAAACCACTCGACAAGCTTGTCAAGGTTGCTCGAAGACCGCAACGGGTAGCTACCTCTGGCAGGTTCAGAGACCGGACCTTTGTTGCAATTAGTGTGTCGCACTGGCGTTGAACGTAATAACCAGGACAGATCATCTCTGTGTAGCCATTGGCCCGACGAGACTACAAAGCCGGCCTGCCGCTTCATGCGTAGCATATATTCTGACTGTCTGTGAGACATGATACTGTATAATAAACGATAAAACTTAGCGTCGAGTACGCATAGGTCCTTCTGTTCCTCTCTCAACCTGTGATAAGGCGACTGCGACGCACCACCACCGTCCTTGCTAGATCAAAATGTTGAATTTTGGTAAATAAAAACAAACAGGTTCATACGCATATTTAGGTAAAAGAATATCTATTCCTATGCACTTGCACCCCTCTGTCCACTAAAGTTGGTCCACCCACCAACCCTCGCTTCCACACTGCGTCCAACCTGTTCTGCAAACAAGCGTCTAGTGAGTCTCTTAACACGTCGTTTCTCGAGAAGCATTTCTACAGCCAACACCCGCTTCGAATAGTGTATAGCGGTCGTTGGCATCGTTCAATTCCCGTAGCAACCCCGATATTTATACACGCACTAGCTCGAATGAGATGGTAGAACGAAACGGGCTTGCCTCTTCCCCGAGTCCGCAATATACATGCATATGTATATCTACTCCAGGTCCACATCTTAGCTCTCGGGCAACTTGCTGGGTAAAAGGGCGATGGATAGACAAGTTGGTGTGTCCATCTGGTTCTTTCGTTCTGGTGAGCTGCGCAAAGCGCTATTTCGTGTGATGTATTCCATTAGTGGTGGCGATTTGAGAAGTCCAATGAGCTGTGAGGGGATTCGACGACCTCGAGTTTAACTATTTACTATACTCGTGTTTTTTTTTTCTTTTGGTGAGCGAACAATCAGCATGACGACTGGGACGTCTCAGCATCTCTCAATGCATACACGCCAACAGACGATATGCGCTTTTAGGAACACACATTGCCTTGGGCCTGTGTTGGTCGAAGACGGATCATCCATCATGTTGTTATCTTACTTACCTCGTCCTTGTCCCGCCTACTTACCCTGCAGACGCGCGTGACACAACACGGGTGAGGAGGACGGGATACCCCTTTCGCCCAAGGATGGGATGGTTGGGCGTTCATCAGCCATGACACCGGAGAAGAAGGACCCGAAGATGTGTGACTGATGTGTATACATATCTTGTTTGATTGCGCAGAGAAGTAACTAAAAAGAACAGGTGTGTTTTTAGGAAAGGAGAAATCGAGTTCGGGGATGCCATGTCCTGAGCATCCAGGACGGTGAATAGGGGGATGGACAGGGACGAGTTTCATGCAACCGGCTCATGAGCTTACCGTGTAGGTACCCTGGATAGTTGGCCAAGATGATGAGGTACACAATGTATCTACCCTACCGTCTTACACGTCTACTGGGAGGAAAGGGGAAGAAACAAAGCAAGCACGGCCATGGAAGAGTTTGAAGCGTATCAGACACGCAGGATTTATTTGGCAGTACACCGGTCATGAACGGGTTTCACTTCCCCATCGGCCGGCCTGCTTGCCTGCTCTACTTTTGACGAATCCAGCTTCTCACAACACACGGTAATCCAACTGGGGGCATGTCACTACAGCTGATTCCCGGCTTGTCCATGATGATCAAGACGACATCTATAAGCCGGGTGCCCAGCAACGAGTGATTTATTCGCTCTATGCCAGTGCGAAAACATCCAGGTCAATGGAGAACTGACAAAGAATGTCGATATACAGATGCCGAAGCACTGTAGTATCTGGCAAAAAAAGAAAAGAAAAGAAAAATCACGGACTGTAGGCGAAATTCACGGATGCAAACCTGGATAACAACGCCTCGTGGTCTGCACGCTGGCCATCAACAATATACCTACCTGGGTACTTGACCACTCGAGAGGCAGGCCATTCGAATAGAAAGGGTCTCGAGCCAGGATCGACCACTTGATGGACCGCCTTTCTGTGGTATCCAAGCGATCATGCGTGGGAGATGCCGTATGCACCTCCGACTTGAACGTCCAACCCGATCCAGCACATCTGATTTTCCTCGACTTTGACAGCTTTTCGAAAGCGAAAGTCTGGCCAATCAACGGTCGTCCGAACGCGTTGCGTGCCTGTCGATATCACGACCTGGCTTTGCAGGCGCCGCGAGGTTTAGGCTGCTAGTTTTTTTTTTTTTTTTTTTCGTTTCTTTTTTTTTTCGAAGGACGCAGGTGGAAAATTCCATCGAACTCGGCCCAGGGGAACTAGGTCAAACAGAAGCAGTTCCATTCCCGTCAGTCCTCGAAATAAAACAATAGCATCAGATTCGGAGTCAGGAGAACAGATGTGGGCGGGTGCGAGGACTGGTCCCAGACCGCCGTGGCTTTTCACGCTCGGGGAAAAGCTCAGATGGTGAAGGAGGAGCAGGAACAGGAAGAGGAAGACGTGGAGGGTTTGCAAGAGCAAAATGAGACCGAGCGAAAGAAATGTGGACAACCTGAAGGATATGTGTGTGACTGATTGTTTTCGGCTATGGAATTAACGCCCTGTCACGAGTGGAGACATGGTCCGTGCGTCAGGGCTTCTGTGCCTAATTGCGGTCGGCGGTCAAGAAGAGGACGTGCCCGACGACGTGGTGAAAGTATTTTCCGAGGGTCAAACGGGGAGGACATCATCGTCATCAACACGGGGCTTTTCGTTTCCCATGATTAGAGGATCACATACTTGTATGGTTGTGCGCAAGTGCATGTTCATATGCGCTGCAATTCATTTGTATTTACCCATAGGTATTGCGGTGTACCTACTTTCTACTACCTACCTTAGGACCTACCACAGTACACAGTACATACCTAGGTAGGTACGTAGTACTTGGCGGGCGATTTGTCCATTCATGTGCCACCATGTAGCATGACGGTACTCGTTTTCGATGATGGCAAGTAAGAAAGGCCCGCCCTGTGCCACGGCCCGCCATCTTAGAAAGTCCCGCTTATCTATGTTAACTGGCTGTCAGGTCGGGCGTGCGCTAACCTCTCGATCCATCGAAAAGTCTTGTCGTGGAACATGAACTACAGATGGATGTATGTAGGTACCTACCTACCTACTCATATACCGATTTTTTTTTCTATTGGATTGCACCCGGCAAGGAAGCACCCATTCCATCTATTGACACATCGCTCAACACAAGCCCGTCAAAGGACTAGCAGGGTCATTCTAAATCGTGGGCAAAAAACTATCGCGCCCACGTGCTTTTGATGCAACCGAGGGCCGACGTCCAGCCACTTCGATTGCGCTTCCGCAAAAGCGCCCGCAAGAGCTAGGCGCGCAAATGGCGGTTGTTTAAAATTAGTAACACGACGCTGGGATCGTAGAGGTGCGGCTACAAGGCCCCTAAAAAAAAACCCTCTTCGGGTTTCAATGACGACAGACCGTGGAGTCGACAGGTGTTTCGTTTTCGTTTTTCCTTTCCTTTTTTTTTTATTCATGCTTTCATTGGGTCGTTCCAGGAACGTGATGGAGGCCAAGGCAGCGAACGAGTCCAGGCCGATCCAGAAATGCAGCAAATTCGATCAACATACATGCATACAATGTACATGCAGGTATCTATGTGAGTAAGCAGGTAATGTACACCTGTGTAAATGTGTGCAGGAGCAGCAGAACCGTGCATAGTTCAGCATGTATACTCACAAAGTGAGTCCAAAGGCAGGTTACAAAAAAAAAAAAAAAAAGGCTGCACGAGCCCTAAAATGCTCCTGGTCTCTGCTATCATGGTCCATGCAAGAGCCGTTGGCGCGAGCGATTGGCGTGCAACGGTAAAAGAATCTGGAACTTTGCACTTTGTGACTATTTCGACAATGGCATCAAATGGTCCACCCGCTGTAATTGGTCCGGGCGGCAGGACAGTACATTACATCACATCGTGCATTACATGGCGGTCTTGTCTTGGACATGCATGAGGTCTGGTACTATTTTGGACTGCTGGATCAGCCCGTTGCGCCCTGGCTGGTCCGTGAATGTCTTCTAGAACACTTTCAAGCCGACTCGAGCCGACGGATGGCCCTGGCCCCTCCGTGCCATGAACAAGAGGCCAGCGCGATCAGCGCCATTGCGACGCCACGGCCAATGAGCTCCAGAGGCCTGGTGCCCACAACGCCGAGACTGCCTGGCGGCGGCCGACGAAACCAAGGGCCTGCAGGCGCATGTGGCAGGTTTCCGATCCATCCTCGGGACATCTGGCGACATGTCGTACATACAGTGCGAGCGGGCGCGGGGGGGCTTCCAGGCCATTTGCTCCGTTCATGTTGGAGCACAGCGCACATGCCAGCAACAACTGGTGGCGGTTTAGAACACGCCGTGATAGCCCCGCGGCACCACGCACCACGCACCACGCACGGGGGACGGGCGGGCGTGTGTTGACGTTCACCAACCCAACGTACAGTACTTACTTGATCAGCCTTGTACGATGCTGTCTGCACACATGCATCGTACCCATGAATGCGACTCGGACCTGTTTTCTTTCCACCGGGCCTACCGAGACACACACACACACACACCTCTGGTCCACTAGAATACAAAAAGAAGGAAGGGAAAAAAAAAAAAAAAAAAAAAAAAAAAAAAAAAAAAAA
>SRPU01000977.1:0-12182 GCA_018360185.1 Claviceps lovelessii
AAAAAAAAAAAACTTATTAAGTAAAGGTTTTTATAAATAAACCGTAGATAATTAAACTAGTTAATAGAAATAAGCAACTAGTTTATAAATACTAGCTACTAAATTGCTGCGTCTTAATAGCGCTATTGCTTTATAGTAAGCTTATATAATAATTATACTCTTTTAGTGTGTTTTAACTTATTTATATTCTTCTACTTATTAAGCATAAGGTTTAATATAGAAATAATAGTAAGTAAACCTTAAGTAGTAAGTTAGTAGTAGGCTTATAGGAAGTATTAAAAAACTATACTAAAATTTAGTAGTACTTTAGGTTATTAATTTTCTTCTTTATAAGGTAAAAGACTTTATAATAAAGATACGCTTAATATATATTTTACTAAGAAAAAATAATAAGTTAGTAGTAATATCTAAGTAAAGATATAGGCTAAAGAAAAAGAGGGGGTCTCCTTATATAAGAATAAGTTTTATTATTATGCTTATAAGCAGTGTATTTTATACTTACCTTTATAAGTTAAAAAAAAAATATATTAGTGAGAGAATAATAGCTACTTTATAGTAAGTTACTTACTATTAGAGAGGCTATATACTATAGAAATAGGTATACTAGCTATAATATACTATAGCTATAAATTATATTTCTTTTTATTACTAGTAGAAGCTTTAGGCTATAACTTTTAAGTATAAACCTAATACCTATAATATAAGTAAGGAAGTTCCTCCTTACTAATAGTAAGAGCATAGCTATTAGTATTAAACTATAGCTACTAATAAGGTATAGAGTACTTATATTATAACTATTATAATATTAGGGGTAGAATTAAGTTTTATAGTAATATAGTAATAGTATTTTATTAAAGAAGTTTAATTTTTAGGGGCTATAGTAAACTAGCTAAAGGTTAGTAATAAAAAAGTAAAGAAGTAGCTAAGTATTTATAGAAAATTTATTAAAAAAAAAAAAATAAAAAAAAGAGAGGCTTATTATAAAAATAAAGGTAAGTAGTAAAGTAATAAGTAATAACTAAAGGAATAAGGTTAGTAAAATAAAGAAAAAAAAGTAAAAGAAAAGTAGTAACTTTATTAAAAGCTTATAAAGAAAAAAAAACTTATAGTTAGTAATAAGGATAATAAAGGAAAAAAGGTAGGAAAAGAAAGAGAGAAAAGGGTGCTTTTATAGTTATTAAGAAGCCTATAAAAATAAGGGCATTATATATAAAAGTAATTCTAACTAGGCAATTAATATGCTTAAATTAGTGAATTATAGTGTAGTAATAGTAGCCTAGCTATATATTAGTAGCTATTACTAGCTATACAAATAAAGTAAGTTTCTAACTTAATAGTAATACTCTAAAAAAAGAGAGGGCTAGCTATATTAAGCTATTCCCTTTTATAATATAATAAATTAAAGCTATTATAATAATTATATAAAAAGCTAGCTATATTACTATAGCTTACTTTAAGCCTTAGATTAATAAAGTAAAAGAGAAATAAACTACCTAAATAAATTAAAGAATAGGTAAGTAAGATAAGGGAAGAAAGAGTATAAATTATAATGCCTAGTAGGCACACTACTATATTACTATAACTCCTTAGTATAAGGAAAAGTAAGGTTTTATAAAAAAAATAAGGCTAAAAAACAATGCTATAATGCAATAACTATAAACTAGTAAATTAGGATACTTATAAGGAAAATGCCCTTAATAAGTAGCATAGTAGTAGTATAGTTACCCTAACCTATTAAAAATATGCTAGTTAAAAGTTATAACTAAGCATAGTTAGTAAGATAGGTAATAAGAAATAAGGGCATTTTTAAATTTAGCTTTATAAGGAAATAAGCTTAATAGTAAAGGTAGGCTTTACTTTATAGGGGAATAAGTATAATAATAAAGGAAGTAAAGCTATTATAAAGGCCTTAGGTAAATAATAAAATAGTAGTAAGCTCTTAGTATAACTATAAATTACTAAGGAAAGGTAATAAAAGGCAGTCTTTACTTTATAAAGAAATAAGTATAATACTAAGGGTAGTAAAACTATTATAAAGGCCTTAGGTAAATAATAAGATAGTAGTAAGCTTTTAGTATAACTATAAATTACTAAGAAAAGGCAATAAAAGGCAGTCTTTACTTTATAGGGAAATAAGTATAATACTAAGAGAAGCAAAGCTATTATAGAAGCTACTAATAAGTAGTAAGTAAGCTATAACCTATTTATAAAACTATAATTAAAGGCAATTATAAGGAAAGAGAGAGTATTCTATTATAACTATTCCTCCCTAAGGTATTATATATAGCTAGCCTTATAAGACCTAAGGGGGGCATAGAAGTTATAAAGCATATAGTGCCCTTACTATAACCTAGCAGCATGCTAAAGAGGCATATAAAAGAAGAAGCGCATATATTTATATAATAAAGCAGAGATTTATACCTTTAAGCACTACCCCCTACCTAGCAGCTACGTCGCAGTGCATCTTCTGTGTCTTAGTCTTCACTCCACTAAGCAGTATCCCGTATCCAGCCTTGACAAATACTTATCCCCTTATACCTTTTTTAGAAAAAGAGGCTAAGGGGGCTAATATAAGAAACCTTTTAAATATTAGGTTACTTAGTTATAGCACTTTAAATAGAAATATAGTATTTATTATTTTTATTAATATCCCCCCTTTTTATTCTATATTATAGTAGAATTAGAGGGTTTTATTATAAGAAGGTGCTTATAATAAATAGAGGAGAATGATTGAGCTAAACTTAAGTAAATAGACTATTTAATTAAAGAGAAAATAAAATAAAAGAGAGAAAAAAAATAAAAAAATATAAAAAAAAGAAAAAAAAAATAAATAGAGAAGGGTTAAACCTTTAGTATATACAGTTAGTTAATAAGTCCTTAAACAATTAGTTAAGTAATTAATAAGGTAGAATATAAAGGCAGAATTAATTAATTAAATAATATAAGTAAAGATTATTAGGCTCTCCCCTCCCTAGGTAATAAGGTAAATTAGGCCTTATTACTAATAAGAGGCAAAAAGAAAGAAGATAAGGAGTCTTTAGATAGGGAGGCGCCTATACTACTGTAATAGTACCCTTATTACTTAATTAAAGTCTAGATCCTAGGCCTTAGTAAAGAGCAATAGTATAAATACTAAGTATACTACCTTTTAATTAATTCCTAACCTATTATATTTACTAAACCCTATTATTTCTTTATAAACCCTATTATTATTATTATATTTATTAACTCTTACTCTTTTTTCTTATTTCTAGGCTAATAAGAGGCTAATAATATTAGCCTTTATATAAATATCTAAGTTTACCTAAATTACTTTAGGTTTTCTACTCAATAGAGTAGTATTAATTTTAAAATAAAGTAATACCCTTAGGAGTTCCCTAGTTAGGTATTAAGTACTATATATAATCTCTTTACTTTTCCCTTATTTATTTTTCTTTTAGGTTTTCCCTTTTTTACTTTAGTATTTCTAACCTAAGTGATAAGCGTTTTCTTAGGGTATTATAGCTTAATATATTCTAGTTTACTATACCTATAATAGGTAACCTTAAAAATACTATTAAAAGAGAATTTAAATTTATTTTTTAAAGAATTATTTTAAAATACTATAGCCTTTTTTAGGTTCTATTTCTTTTTAAAATAACTTATTTAAAGCTTCTTAATATTAAGTCCTTGAAATAAAGTAGAATTAGAAATTCCCTTCCTTTAATTTCTTAACTTAAAAGCTTATTAGTATTAAGTAGCTAATTTTATAATTTCTTCTTAAATTTCTAGAATTTCTAAAGCTATTATTTATATATATTAATAAAGTAATTCCCTTAACTTTATAAAGAATTATAAAGCCCTTTATTATTTATTTTCGTAAGGGAAATATCTCTTAAGGGAATTTAAATAAATATAGAAATCCCTTAGAGACTATTCTTTTTATTTTATAAATTCTAGCTATTAAGCTAATTTAACTTTATAATTTCTAGAGTCTTTAATTAGAAATAAAGTCTATTTTAGAAATCTATTTTTAATATTCTTTTAAATCTCTTTTTATACTAAGTTTTCTTTAATAAATTAATTCTAATAAAAGTAATAATTATGTTTTATATAATTATAAGTAAGAATAATCTTTTAGTAATCTTTTTAATAATACTTAGGTATGCTATTAATTATTTAATATAAATTATTTATTTAATTCTCTCTTTTCTATAAGGTAGTATTTAGCTTTAATTTAGTAATATTACTAACTTTTACTTCTTTATTATTACTAGTATATAAATTATTAAATAAATATTAAATACTATAAGAGTAATTCTTAATTTCTAACTAATTTAGTAAAGTATTCTTTAGTTTCTACTTCTATATTTATCATTACTAAATTTCTTTAAGTTATTAGATTTAATATTAAATAGCCTATTCTTTTAATATCATTTCTATTTTAGTGTTTTTTTTAATTAGTTCTTAATTCTATAATAAGGATTCTCTTTAACTATAAGTCTATATTTATAATATTTTAACTATATTAACTCCGTAGGTAATTACTTAAAGAAGTCTTAAAATATTAAGCTAGTTACTTAAAAATTAGGAGTAATTAGATAGGGAGAATATAATAGGAATTATTATATATTTAAAGGTAGGACTAATTATATATTTAAGCTAAGACTTATTCTTTTTCTTTTTTCTTTAAGGAAATTCCCTATTAAATTCTAAGAGAATATCCCCTTATTCTATAGTATTCTTTTTTTATAATACACTATTAATATATAAATATCTAGTTCTTTCTAATAACTAATTATCTCTAATTAGGTATAAAATCACAGTTGCGAGTCAGTTGCAAGGAATGTAACAATTGGGTCGGATTCCCTCCATTACTGGATTGGGCATAACAATAGCTTTATTCTAAGCTAAGGAGTCAATTTTAAATATACTTATATTTCTATTATATATAGTATATAATAGTATATTATTAAATTATATACTAATATTTTAAAAATAAAGCTTAATAAAAATGTTTTCATTTATTAAAAAACTTATTATAATTCAAAATTACTATAGTAAACTATATAAGTAATAATACTTTTATAAATAATAATAGGTATAATACTTAGTATTATGTAATAGAGAAGTAACTTATTTAATACCTATTTTTATTAATTAAATATAGTTATTTAAAAGTAATAAAATTAAAAATTAAAAATTAAAAACTTATTAATTAAGAACTATACTCTTCTAAGGGATTGTATTTTATTATATAACTTTTAAAAAAATATTTTAAAATTCTATTATTTTAAACTTATTTTCTTTTATTCTTAGCTATTAATTTAAGATTACTACAGAATTAAACGTAATTTCTGCCCGTCTAAGTGATGTGCCCGTTTGAGTGATAAGCGCCACCTTTTAGTGGGGCGTAGCACGAGTAGTGAACTAATCCCAACGATGGTGGGATAATGTCAACATTACGTCACAAGTCATAGGATGTCACGCACGCCTGTAGTCGTCACGTGGCGCGGTGTTTTCATAATCCGCTCGATGTCTTAACTCTATACAAAACAATCCTCTACGTCGCGTGGGCACAGCCCTTATACACCACTTTCTACGTCCTTCTACCACATTAACAAATACAGCATTACATTGCGGCGCCGACTCATATACAATGGACCCCCCCCTCCGCCGAAAGGGATTTAGAAAGCGCGGTAATCGATTGAAGTGGAGTTCGGGTGACTTCGACATACTCGCCTGCAATATTTCAGAACGCAAGTGTCACACAATGCCGACTTCGCTTTACTCTAATTGCGAGCAGTTAAAGAACATTTCCGACCAAGTGCAAGCTACCCTTAGCGAACCGGAGAGGGTTCACGATAAACAAACAGACAATGAAAGACTTGTCTATATAGTTGTTCATAACACGCAACCCTTGTCAAAGCTGTGGGCGATGGAAGACCTACTTCGCGAAAGCTTTAGCACAATTGAGTGAGGTATCACCCGCTCTTTTTTACACCCTTAAGCTAACTATAAACAAGTGAAAAAACAAATTTTTTCTTCGGCAGGACTCCAATTCCTCTTGCAGAATGTTGCATAATGACTCGGTCAAGTCAAGCTGGATCACCTTACAAGCTCCTTGGCTACATTCACCACAAGAGAACACCAGACTGGAGATTAGATATTTATCAAAGGAATCCGCGCGAATGTCGAGAAAGCATTGCTGGCATACTATATAATATTTGGTTATATGAAGATAACTTACGCTGTTTTCAAGAGCGACGCATTATGACAGCGTTATTAGCCATTGCTCAGCGTGCATTCAAATGTAATCCCCAAGCTAAACAAATATGTGCGGTAGGTCGCAATATTATATCCTTAACTTGAAACTTCTATTAACAATTTATAAGTATCTACTTATGACGCAGGCGACCGATCAAGAGTCTATATACCTATACCAAACTAGCGTTACACCTAGAGTACTAAGTATGCTTAAGGATCCGGCAGCAGTATTAAGAGGAGCAGTGTGTCTGAACATTATAAATACTAGGATCCCATTCATGCCATACACAACATTTTTGGAAAGACTACTGGTTGAGATTGGTACAAAATAATAATAAGGCAGCCTTTAAAGGCAAATGCACCAGTCCCGGAACACAATGGTTCGCATAAGTCTAGTATCCACTGCTGCAAAGAGAGTCTTAGAGCTGTCATGTCACAGATTTCACGCAGTCGGATAATGGTATTTTAACTGTAATAAGGTATTATAGTGAAATATGAAAACTACTACTTTAGTAGCGTCTTTAGTATTAAAGAAATATATTTTTAAGCATTCTAAGCTTTAGTAATGGGTTGTTTAATAGTAACAAGCTAGGGGTTTTATATAGTCTTTATAATCTTACTATTAATATTATATGATTTCTTTGTTATTTCTATGATTCTAAGGGTATAATAATTTCCTTAGTATATATAAGGCTTAATAATAAGACTATAAAGCGTTAGAGTACTATTTGGTTTTATTACATTATATATTTTATTCTCTATAGTAATAGCTTATAAAGGGTATATTACTTGCCTTTCTCATATTTAATGTAAATTATTAATTATAGTATATACCTATAAATCAATATTCCATTAATGTTATGCCTATGTTAAGCTAGTTGCTTAGAAATTAGGGGCAATTAGGTAGGAAGAATATAATAGGAATTATTACGTATTTAAAGGTAGAACTAGTTATATATTTAAGCTAAGACTTATTCTCTTTCTTTTTAAGTAGAAGGGAATTCTCTATAAAATCCTAAGGGAATATTTCCTTATTCTATAGTATCCTTATTTTATAATAGACTACTAATACATAAATATTTAGTTTATTTTAATAACTAAATATCTCTAATTAGGTATAAAATTATAGTTATAAGGAATGTAATAATTAAATCTAATTCTCTATAGTACTAAATTAGGCATCATAATTATTCCCCCCTTATAGTAATAGTAACCTAATATTACTATAATTAGGTATATATTTTTATTCATTTTTATTACTATTTTAGGAGTAGTAATGTATAATAATTCTTTATATAATTATAGGGACTATATAAATTATTTAGTTAAATAAGGGAATTTTAAGTTTAGCTTTTTTGTATTTTCTTTTCTCTTAACCCCCTTACTTAATTTGTATTAATTCCTATTAGATTAATTATATTATTACTTAGTTTTTATATAATTCATTTACTATATTTAAATTAATAAAAAAACCTCTTCTAATGCTATTATTCAGTATTTAACTATTAAAGGATACGACTTAGAAAGTCTTAAACCTAAAATTATTATATAAATTATTAAGCTATTATAGAATTATAGGAGAAATTAAAATAGTTAACTAGCTAAATAGGTTAAAATTATTAAAAGTTTAATTTCCTTAAGGTTTTTATAAATTAGGTAAAGCTAGTTAGTTTCCTATTTAGAATATATTTTTATATTAATTATCTTTTATTTTAGGTTATTATTTAATTATATTTCACCCTATATTTAATACCTACTTAATTAGCTATTCTATCTTAAAATACTAAGCTAAATTATAATATAATTCTACTTCTAATGCTAGTATTAATTTAGGTTTTAATTAAAGACTTTTTTCTTTATTTAATTGCTTTACTAAAAAAAAGGAAATAATTACTATAAATTCTAATAAAGAACTAAGCTCCCTACTTTCTTATATTTAATACAATATCTAATAATAATACAATACCTAATAATATAAAGAAGTAAGGTTAGGGAATTTAGTAAAGAAAGCTATAAAATAACTTAAACTAAGTAAATTAGTATTTAAATCCTAAGGAATTCTAATTATTTTTATAGCTTTCAAAAAAAAAGAAATTATATTTAGCTATAACTTCTATGCCTACTTATATTAAGTTAAACAAACTTATATAGAATTAGGCTAAAGCTATACTAAAAGATATTATTATTGCTATTTAAATGAAAAAATATATTTAGTGCCTAAAAGTAATAGTAATTACTTTAGAAACTATAGTAAAGGAGGGGTAATTTGCCTGCCTTTTAACTACTTAGAAGGATGTTCTTAATAATATAAAAGATTATTATTACACTTTAACTATAACTTTTTATTATAATATAAGTATTAGTATTTAATTTAGTAGTAATTTCCTAATAATTTACTTAGGTACTATATTTATTATTAATTATTATTATTAAATTACTCTAGTTAGGCTAGGCCTAATAGCTAGTACCTTAGCTACTAAAACTATATAGAAAAAACCCTAGAGTAGGGAGGAAAACCTATATATAACCTTTATAGTTTCTATAGCAGGGCTATAGTAGCCCTATACTAGTTTTAACTATATATAGGGTTACGCTACTAGCTAAACCTAAATGGCTTTATAGGAGAGTGTATAGAGTAAAATTAATATTAGAAGAGGTTAGAAAAGATATAGTAAAGCAGTGGGTTACCTATAGAGGTAGTTAATATATTAAAGTAAGTTACTTTAGGGACTTTTATTAGGTTTTATATTAATTCCTTACTATTCCCCTTAAATTACTACTACCTTACTAAAAACCTTCCACTAGCTTTTATACCTTTATAGTAGTAGCTATATTAGCTAGTAGCTAATTATTAGCAGACTAGTTACTAGCTAACTATTAGTTATATATAGGAAAAAGAGATTATTATAATAAATCCCCTTTTCCCCCTATTTTTAATCTTTTTCTTGTTTTTTTCCTTCTTTATTTATTACTTTTATTATAAGTCTAACCCTATTCCTTTCCTTATAGTAATACTGCTATATTACTACTCCTAACTAATTATAGCTTTAATAAAGATACTATTAATAAATGAAATTATTACCCTAGGGGTAAGTACTAATTCTAACTTAATATACTACTACTACTAACCTATAAAGTAGCTAAGCTAGCTAAAGGACTAGTTCTATAAAGCTTACTTAATATAAGCTAAAAACATTAAAAAACAGTACTATTACATTAAAGGTTAGTACCCCCCCTAAGTCTATACTACTACTAATACTAATTTATATAGAAACTAATAGCTTATACTTAAAATATATAAAAGCAAGAAAAATACCTAGTGCTTATATTAGTAGTAATTTCGTAGCTATTAATATTATAGTTAAATTAAAATATTATATTATACTAAAAGACTATTTAGTAAGTAATAAATATATAAAATCTCTATACCTTTAGGGAGCCTATTAATATAAGTAAGTAGTAGTATAGTAATAATATTACTATAATGCTAATATAATACTAACTTAATTATAAGCTAAGGAGTAAAATACTATTTAAAAAAAGGTATAATAACTTATGAAAAAGGTAGAAATAGCTACTATAATAATAATATAGCCTTTTAGTATTATTATAATAGCCTTAGCCTTAACCTTAGTTAGGGGTAAGCGATTACTATAGGCTTATTAAATTATTAATATATTAAAGAAGTATAATAACTTACTATAAAAGATTTAAGGGCTTAGCTTAATAGTAGTATAAGGCTATAGTATTAAAAAGAAGGTAAAAAAAAAGGAGAAAGGTAGTAAGAAAAGAGGTAAGAGGGGGCCTAATAAAGAGTAGGGCTAGGGCTAGGGTAGGTATGCTATACCCATAATTTATTTATTATTTATAGTTTTATTTTTTTTTACATATAATTTATATATTAATATATTCTATACTAGCTATAATACCTCTATAGCTCCCTACTAATTCTATCTCTACGCTATATTATATATCTTACTATAGTATCTCTATAATATCTTTTACTTATTATATTTATAAACTATTTATAAGCTAGAACTAAGGAATATAGCTAGTTAAAATAAGCTATTTAGTAAGTATAGTACCTAGTTTATTCTTTTTTAAAGCTTTCCTAACTTTATATTAGTTATAAATTAAATATATATTTATATTAATAAGTAATAAGTAGTTAAAGTTCTTATAGGAGAGTAAAATATAATAGTAGTCTTTATTATTAGCCTAGTAGCTATATATAAGTAAGTCTATATTAGGAATATATTAGCTATAAAGGAAGGTATTAAGTTTAATTTATTTTATATATTGTGTCGGGGCTAAAGAGACATGGGCCACAGACAGGTGGAAAGAGGTCATCGTGACAACCAAGGGCATTGGACCTTGGCGCGATGTAATCAGACTATCTGCTTAAATAGTATAAAAAGGTCCTAAGCCCTTAGATAGTTAAAAAATATTATCTGTTTCCTGTTTTTTAATTTTAGTGCATAGGTGCAAAAGCACCTATTACTATAATGTTTTAATAACCTAGCTGCGGTTGCTACTATGTTAAAGATATTCTATATTTTATTATAAACCCCTTACTATTTTTAACTTTCTAATATTCTAAACTATTTAATTAGAAAGAATTCTAACTATTTATAACTTTTCTTATATAGGTTTCTCTCTTCTAAGTGCCCGCTTGCTACTATTATAATTTAAAATATAATAGGGAGCTTTATTGTATTTATAGGCATACTGCTCCTTTTAGTGTTATATTTCTTTTCCCCCTATTATAAATAGTGGTTTTGCCTAAGCTAAATATATTTTCTAGTCTCTATAAATCTATTATATTATTAGGAATAATAAAGTATAATTAAAGACCTTAATCTAAAGCTAGACCTTATTATAACTAACTAGACTTATAAAACTAAGATAATTAACTATAGAAAAACCGCTATAATGCATCTAAATTATCTAATTAAAAGCATTAAAACATTATAAAACTTAATTAGCGTAGAAAAGAACCTCTCTTTAAAGTACACCTAATAGAATCTAAGTTATAACCCTTAGCATATAAAGATATAATGCTAATATATTAAGAAAAAGGGAGAATCTATTAAAACCTGCCTAGGATATTATTACCCCTCTCCCTAAAGTGGAGAAAGCTGTAGATTATCTAATTATATCTAATTTAATTAAATTTTATATTATTATATTAGTTATAAGTATTTTCCTTCTTATAACCTAAAATTCCTTTATTAGAATTCTAGTCTTAATGTATAGCATTATAGAGAAAGATAGCCTAATTAATCTTATTAAATAATAATATAATCTATTTTATAGTGAATAAATTATCTATAAAGAAAGAGAACCTCCTAATTAATTAATTTGCTTATCTTTAGTATCTATATCTAATAATATTAGTTCTAAGGAATAACTTAAACTAATTTTAATAGCCTTTTCTTCTTCCTTTAACTAAGTTAGTATAGAATAACTAATACCTAACCTTATTTCTAAAGAAAACCCCCTTTTTATTAATATATTTAATTTTACTAGTTTTATTAGGGGTATTAATCTAAAGACCTTTACTAAGCTCCTTAGGGAAACCCTTAGTAGGTAAAGCGCTTTTATATCCCTTTAAAGCAATTACTATATTAATTAGTTTACTAAAGAAGATATTATAGATTTTCTAAAGAATTTTAAGGTAAAGATATATACTCTTAGCCTTTTTAATAATAAATAGTATTAAATACTTAAGAAAGAAGTTGCCCCTAAGATTTATAAGGATATTAAAACCCTTATAACTATATATTCTTAGTAGAATATTAAGGAAGCTTTATTTCTTTAGTACTAGGCTACCCCTTAGGAAAGAACTAAAAGTATAATAAATTAGCTTAAGAAACTTAATATATAACGCCCTTAAATATTCTCTAATACCTACCTATAGTTATAGCGCTATTAGG
>SRPU01000978.1:0-12168 GCA_018360185.1 Claviceps lovelessii
CTTTTCTTCTTCTTCTTCTTCTTCTTTTTTTTTTTCACTTGTTTATTGATTATTATTTTCTGCTGCTGGGGTTTTCTTTTGCCTTATGACTTGACTGACACCTGAACCCTAAACAGACAGGCCTGGCCGAAACGATAATTCTCATCCCACAAGCAGCTTCAACTGTCTATACCTTTTTTTATTATTTTTCCATCAAATTCTTTTCATACTGATCCAAGTTGGATTTGTCAGAATCATGCAAGCACATGTCCTTCGTGTATAGGATGTACATTAGCAGGATGTACATTACTCACCGTGCGTCAACGGTAATTCCCAAACCTTCATACACCGAAATCATGCGGCGAGATGTTCGGGATGACCTGCATAACACGGTACAGCTGTATCTTTTTAATGCCGAGAACGTTACACTTCCGCATCACACACATCCCGCACATTTCTTGGAATACGTCGAACGTGCCTGGGAGGTCATTAGACTCACCTGAGGCCGCTCTAATAGCTGTTGACGAAATATGGGTGGGAAGGACGGAAGGGTAGCGTTCTCGGCATCTGGCAGGTTCGGTTACATGCACATACACGACCGGAAACAGGTGGACACACACATACAAACACGTACAAACACACACACAGACACACAAACAAAAGCCGAGACGAGCCTGGGAAAAAAAGACCATGCTTGTTTCGCAGGAAAAAAAAAACGCAATCAACTCGCTTATTGCCCTCAAACAGAAAAAGACTACATCTGCTGGCTGGCCGTTTATCCAAGATAGATGTCCACCTCATCTCGCGCATCTGTATCCCACGCCTTCTGCAGGACATGCCCAATGCCTCTCCTGAAAGCCACGCCAGATATCCTCTCCACCCACAGCACATTGACAAAATGCACCACACCATCCTCATCCATATTCTCTTCAAATCTGTCCATCGGAAAGACATAAGATCCCTTGCGCTCCATGGCGCTTGAAATGGCGATGAACTCGAGTTTTTCCTCCCCCTCGTAATTGGAGGACTGGATGCCCAACCAACCATCATGCGCTCTGAACTCGCCAATCCACCGACCGGACCTGCTCCAGATGTTGCCAATCGCAATCGGCAGGCTTGCTTTATCTCGGGGTGAGACGGAGATGGCATAATCGACTTCGAAGAAGCCAGACGTTGTTTTGAAGAACAACAGAGGACCAGGCAAATCCAGCTCCGTCGGACTGGGACGAGAGTCAAATGCTGCTGCGCTGGTACCCTTCGGTACGTCTTCAATGGGTATGGGGTATTTGAACGTGGTGAATTCATCGCAGTCGTGCCGAAAGTGGTTCCCCGATCTCGTCCAGCCGCGTGGCAACGCCGAGGCGGAGCTTCTGCGGGAACGGAATTCCCGCAGTTGAAGCCCCGTGTTCTTGATGGGCATGCTCTTGACCCCGTCAGATAGGGTCCAGATGACGGTGGCTTTGATCCGGAAGTGATGAGTGCCCTGAAACCTCTTGGAATCGGGGCCGCGCTCGGTTGTTGTTGTTGTTGTTGTTGACCGCGTTGCTTGGACGTAGTCGGCCGCTGCCCTCCATAGAACAAGATCCAGGGGGACTCCATCAGTCCACCAGCCCATCCAGGACCACGAAGGTAAGCATATCGGACGGGACGACGGCCGTCTCCGAATCGTTGCTTGTGGTCGCCATAACAGCGCAATGTCGATAAACATGAGCGGCAGCCCGTAGACGAATCCTCCCTGGAAAGTACGCGACAAAACATGCGTGATGCCTGCGAAAGCCATCAAAGTGTCTTCCACAAGCCGGACTCTTTTGACGCTATAGTCCATCACCAATCGAGCGTATTCATCCATATCTGGCCATGGTGAGTGTCGATATGCGAATACCGATTCCGAGAGGCCATGTGTACAAATAGGCTTCTTGCCCTTGAGGATCTTCATCATGTTCGTAGTGTCCCCCTGCCAGAGATCACAGTGGCACTTCCAAGTGATTGTATCTTCAAAAAAGAAGACCGTCCGACGCAAGTAAATACGCTCCTGGAGGGCCCAAACCCTTGTGTTCCACTTTGATGCCTGGAGCAATTCCGAGTGTTCTTGACTGCCTTGTTTGGGATTTCGAATCGGCCGCCGCGGGTCCAGGGGAAGTATGCCCGTATTGACATCACCATATGCTACAATAATGCCCAGATAGGCATTGGAAAGAATGTAGGCCATGTGGACAATGTGCTCCGTTTTGTCCTTCTCGTCGTCCTGAACTACGCAGAGGCCATCCACCCACAAATGTCGTATACCGAGCTTTTTCGTCAGCCATATAGCGTCAAGAATCGTTTGCGAGACATCTTTGTCCGGAAGGCTGAGCTGATAAGCGTCGACATTGGATTTCAGCAGCTGAGCTTGCGGTCCTTCGGGCCTACTGTGTCGAGGATTCGAAGAGCCCTCATCGTAGCTAAGGGTTGCGTATCTGTCGGTGGGTTTGGCATGAACCAGACACCGCTCGACGCAGTCGATGAGAAAGACGGGGCCCCAGGTTGGCGCATCAGCCTCGTCGTGATCTGCGCAGTGTGTACCGTGTTCGGTATTGCAGGTATCAAGCCACTCTCGGATGAGCGGGACCGGGGACTTCCTGGCGGCATAGGTAGCGGAAGTCGAGGCGCGCCTTTGTACAGCAGCGGCTGTCTCCTTGCGGGCTTGACCAAAGGTGCCTCGGATTCGTTCGGTAATGCTCAGACGTTTGCTTCGCAGAGTTGAGTCACGATCTGTTTCGCGATCCCGTTCATAATCACGTTGTCTTTCGCGATTCCTGCCAAAATCTCGGTCTCGGTCTCGGTCTCGGTCTCGGTCTCGGTCTTGATTTCTCTCGCGACTTATATTCCGGTCTTGTGTTCTCTCGCGCGGTCGATCCCGTGCCCGATCCCGTGCCCGATCCCGTGCCCGATCCCGCTCTCGTGGGGGAGAGGGAGATGGGGTAGAAAGATCAGATACCTCGGGCATGACCTGCAAGTCACGATTGATGCGCGAGCTTGGGCTGACGATGACTGGTTGAGCAAGAACTTGGCGCTTTCAAATACACCAAGGGCATCTTCTTTGATCCATGGCTCACGCGCGAGTCGCAAAGGAAGTCGCAAGATGCGGACGATTCGGAGGGGGGGGGAGACACCCCGGCGCTGCGTCATGAGCCTCAGGTTTTGTTGTGACTGGAGAGATAGCAAGCTAAGCAACCGGCAGCCCTGGAACAACAACATTAATCGCTGACGGACCGGCAGCCCGGGTGGGGCAAGTACCATGAAAATAACATGGGCGATTGGGTACCGATGAGAGACAAATGCGGCCGAAAGTCGCTCCCTGATCAAGTTTGTGTGTGAAAGGACATTGGCAGTTCGTACAAGCTACAGGGCCTGCTGCTCTTAGTTTTCGTAAAGTACTAAGTACTAGTGGAAGGAACGAAGTCACAGGCAACGGCCCTGTGATTGGTCAGGGCCTGGTCTTTCTTCTATTGTCTGGTGCAAATAGTGGCTAGACCCTCAAGTTTCGAGAGCGAGGAGGGAAGCAATAGCTAGGATCTTTTATGTACATAGAGTACATAATACTTATGTAGTACAACAGATGAATGAGTGCCACAGAATCACTAACATCTTGACTCTGGATGGAAAAAAAAAAAAAAAAAAAGAGTTCGCCCAACTGAGATGTTCCCTCGTGATATCACCCTTTACGCAGCATCAACAAATCGTCAGGGAATGTCTTCATCGTCACCACTTCCAAACCCAAAACTGAAGCCCGCCCCAGCCCCGGAACCATCAGTCTCTGCCTCCTTTCCCGTGACAGCGTCCCACTTCCTCTTCTTGCCGCTTTTCTTGTCCGCCAACTCCAGAGCTCTCTCCAGTACCTCGGGATATTTCTGACCAAGACGCTCCTTGAACAATTCATAGGGCCGATCGACGTTGCAGTCAAACCCGGAAACTTGGTCGGGTTTGTCTCGCATGAACAAGAGTACTTCCGACAGGAGATTCAAGCTCGGGGTCTGGGGAACAAAATTTTGTGTCAGAGCAATTCCGCTTTCCAGGTTCACCACCAGGTGCCACCATCCACTGGGAACGTGCAGTATTTCGCCAGCGTGGCAAATGCCTTCGATGCAATCCGGAAGATTTCTTGCTTCCTCGTGGAACGCCAACAGCCACTCCGCGATGCTGAGTGGGCTCGTCACTTCACTGCTGTCCTCTGACACGTAGACGCCCGGAACCTGTGCATTTGGGGGGAACATGATCCAGTACTTGGAGCCTTGGATCACTGCGTTCCAGGCGCTTGTGCCGTTGGGATCCTTGTGAAAAGTCGAGCCACTTCTCTCTGGGCCCATGATGAGCCATCGATGTGCTGGTCGTTCGTCGCCCAGAACCTCGAATAAGTCTGGTCCGAAGCAATCAGGTCGCCAATATGCTGCGCCGTCCCCGTGCCCGACATAGATACCCATCTTCTCGGCAAACTTGCGATCGAAAAGATATAACGGACTTTCGTCCCTGTTATTCTCCATATATTCGCAGTATCTATCCATCGTCCAGTCAACTGCCTCCGCGCGAAACTCAACGCTTCGAAATGCGTGTAATAATTTCTCAACCGTCCATTCGGACATTACAGGCCAGTCTTGGATGCATTTTGTGAGAATAAAGGGCTGCTCGGCCCATCGATCTGCGTATTGCTCATAGTTGAGATTCTCCAAGCGGCGTATTTGATTGGACTTTGGTATGTTGAATGTGAAGTTGGACAAAGTAATGTTACTGCAAGCAAAAGGTCTATGCAAAACATCCGAGAAGACGTTCCCACAATCCACAACAGCCTCTCCATCTTTGGGCAATGCCAACAAGGTTGATCTCCAAGAACCAAGCCAGGTGAGAGACCGACTAGCCTCGGTAGATAAACTGACATGGCAAACGGCAGATTAGCCTCACTCTCGTAAAGGTTCAAGCCCGCATAAAGTATGTACAGATCGGCAGCCCTGCGCAAGCTCTACACACCTGGGCCAGGAGTCGGGACAGGTCCGACGGAGGCCCTGGAGAGTAGAGGACGGCCTCACATGGAAGCACTTACAGCAAGAAGAGTGCTTTCCACAGCTCGTCTGAATGACAAAAAGCAAACAGGAATTTACATGTTGAGCCCAGGCTGAGCAATGATCTGGCATCCATCTGCTCCAGAACCAGCATGATCATCTCATCTGGAAGAACACTCCATGTTCCACTGCTCAGCTTGGCATTCGGGCGCTTTGAGAAGAAGCAGTTGCCCAGCGGTTTCACACCAAGTGCGTGTGTGGGAATAGAGTCGCCTTGCGGAACAGCAGCGACGTCAAGTGAAGTTGAATAAGCAGTTTGGTGTGTCTCGTTGGCTATGCCTCGGATTTGCTCATGAGCAGGGACCAGGACAGCGGAAGGCATTGTTGCAGGTACAACATTGACCGATATGCAGCTGCGGCCCAGCCTGATGAATCCCAAACGGCAGTGCGAGTAAGTTCGGGAACTGGTATACAGACACCTCTAATCCGAACCGCGATAGGTTGCGTTTGCCACTCTGCAGAAAATTGCCGTCAGCGGGCTACCTCGTCTGGCTTGACGGCTGCGCGAGAAGTGAGTCAGAGACGACCAGAGCGAGATGCAACCAGACTCGAACGGTTTTGATGTGCGAGACAACGAAGAGGGCAAAGAAGAAAAAAAGACGTGTGTGGTCGTCAGAAGCTACGGAGTCACCGTCAAAGTGTGACTGGTGTGTGTCTGCGCGGCTGCATGCGTGGTTCTTGGCAAGGTCGACCACGGACAGTGGCCAGTGGGCATTGGGCAGTGGGCAGTGGGCACAGGCTACGACGGGCCACCGAGCAATGAGGATAAGACATATTGGTGCATCTGATAGGTTCGTGTTGGCTGGTGGGTCGTCGCCTTGAGGCAGGGACGCACGCATCAAAGCAGAACGAGTTTGAGAGTTTGTGACGAACAAAGACGCATCAGCCTCCATGCCCCATGATAGACTGAATCAAAGAGAAGCAGTTGGGTGCTAGGTATGACGAGGCTACTGCCAATCTAGTCACATGGTTTTTGACATCCGTTCTTGCTGTGAGCCAGGCTCACATGAGAGAGGACAATGTTTAAGCACTTGGCCTCATTGGCCCGTGCGGATGAGGTGGATGGCAAGGCGTTCCAGCCTCAGGAAAGGAGAGGGGGCGGGACAGGAAAAAAAAAAAATCAAAAAAATCGGGCACAATCAGACAGACAGCTGGGGGATATGCCCGAGAGGGTACCCTAAGCGTGGGTCCCACATCATCATAGACGTCCCTGATTGGCCGGTCATCCCATGTGCAGGTGAAAAATATACAAGGCCGACGCCCCTCCACAGACAATTTTTTTCCTCTCCTCAAACCCTTTCCATTAAGGAACATCACTACAAGATATCACGAATTTTTCCTAGGTTTCGTTTCAGCTCTCACTTTTCCGAGAGCTTACGGATCTGGTCGACCTTAATTTCCCTTTCCCGACAATCGCAGCCTTCCTAGTGAGGATCTTGCGATTTTTTTTTCACCTACCTAATCGACTTCGTCGCCTCGCGTCCTTGCCACTATCTAGGTCGAGCTGCGCTTGATCTAGATCTTTCCAACCAAACCGCAATCATGGCTACCGATAAGGGACTCGAGGATGTCCCCGAGGGTGAGTTCCTTCATACTTATTTAAAGACGTTCTTTTGTGCTTTGGGCAGATCAGTTTAGAGGCATCGCGACGGGCTGGCAGACATCCCCTGAAAGCAAGACGGGGAGAGCAGGGGGAGACTGCCTGCGCGCCTTCTTGGCCACGTCTGTCAAGACCCCACGATGCTGTTTGGCTCCGGCCCGCCATTCCTGCTCCGCACAAACAAGAAGATGGGAAATTTGAGCGGCAACATGGCTAACCTGAAATGCCCCTTTTGCAGGACAGATTGAGTCCAACTACGATGAGACCGTCGACTCCTTCGATGACATGAACCTCAAGGCTGAGCTTTTGCGAGGTGGTGAGTAAAAAAAAAAAAGAATGAATAAATTCTCTTTCTCTTTCCTTGGTATCATGATGAGCATTGCATGCATGCACATTGTCTCTTTATCCATGACGTCTTGGGGAAAGATGAGAACAAGAGAGGAGAAGCGTGAGGTCCCAAAAAAAATTCTAACCGCGGAACGTGTAGTCTATGCCTATGGTTTCGAGCGCCCTTCTGCTATTCAGCAGCGCGCCATTATGCCTGTCATCAAGGGCCACGATGTCATCGCCCAGGCCCAGTCTGGTACTGGCAAGACGGCTACTTTCTCTATTTCCGTTCTTCAGAAGATTGACCCTGCGGTCAAGCAGTGCCAGGCTCTCATCCTGGCCCCCACTCGTGAGCTTGCTCAGCAGATCCAGAAGGTCGTTGTCGCCATTGGTGACTTCATGAACGTCGAGTGCCACGCCTGCATTGGTGGCACCAGCGTTCGTGATGACATGAAGGCCCTTCAGGACGGTCCTCAGGTCGTCGTCGGCACCCCCGGCCGTGTTCAGGACATGATCCAGCGCCGTATCCTCAAGACCGATGGCATGAAGATGTTCGTTCTCGATGAGGCCGACGAAATGTTGTCTCGTGGTTTCACCGACCAGATCTACGACATTTTCCAGCTCCTGCCCCAGTCTACCCAGGTCGTTCTCCTGTCTGCCACTATGCCTCAGGATGTTCTCGAGGTCACCACTCGCTTCATGCGCGATCCCGTCCGTATCCTGGTCAAGAAGGATGAGCTTACTCTGGAAGGTATCAAGCAGTTCTACATTGCTGTCGAGAAGGAGGAGTGGAAGCTCGACACTCTGTCCGACCTGTACGAGACTGTCACCATTACCCAGGCCGTCATTTTCTGCAACACCCGCAGAAAGGTCGACTGGCTTACTGACAAGCTCACTGCTCGTGACTTCACCGTCTCTGCCATGCACGGTGACATGGACCAGACTCAGCGTGATCTGATTATGAAGGAGTTCCGATCCGGCTCTTCTCGTGTTCTGATCGCCACCGACCTGCTGGCCCGTGGTATTGATGTCCAGCAGGTGTCTCTGGTCATCAACTACGATCTCCCTGCCAACCGTGAGAACTACATCCACCGTATCGGTCGTGGTGGTCGATTTGGCCGAAAGGGTGTTGCCATTAACTTCGTCACTGCTGAGGATGTCCGCATGATGCGTGAGATTGAGCAGTTCTACAGCACCCAGATTGAGGAAATGCCCATGAACGTCGCTGACCTCATCTAAGCATCCCAGCAGCTGAAGTTGTTCATCTCTTTTTTTTTGACCTTTTTTTTTTTCAAGGAAAAAAAAAATCAAATCTTGTCTCCACAAAAATCTCTAAGATATACTCCTTTTCTGAGACTGCTTCGTCATTCAGCAGCCTTTTTTTTACAGCTACAAGCAGTTTGACATCAATCGGCTTGGGGAGGGAGGGTGGTTGGAGGGGTAGAGGCGGTGGTTGAAACATCATAACCAGGTCGTTTTCCTTTGTTACAGCTCTCTTGATAGATTCGCGGTTCTTTAGAGTGGACATTCGGGGGTGAAGGCCCCGCTGCCCAGGGCAACTTTTTCATTTTACTTTTCCTTTGTTTTCTTGCACGGGTAGCGGAGCCTCGAGAAGGGGGTATGGAAGAAAGAATGGAATGGCTGCGTGACGAAAACAATCCGCAGAGGCATCCTTTACACCTTATCGACTACCAAGGTGTAGGTGGGCTTTCCATCCTCCAAAAAGTAATGCAATCGTTTTTCTTTAAAAACTGCCTTTTCATCGCTCATGATGTCTGTATCTAGGAGTCGCTGGTTTAGAATGCTTTCGTTTTGAATGTCTTTCGTTTTGAATGTCTCTCGTGTTGTTCCGAATCCGCGCACCACGAGGACGCCTTTCATAGAAGTAGAAATGTCTTGCTCATTCTTTTGAAAGTTGCCGAGCGTCCTTTCACGAGCTGTTTTTAGAATGGATCTGTTGGGTATATACGATGTCGTTGATGCTGGTACGATGCATTCATAGCAACCTCGCCTAGGGTATGACTCTGGTTGTGGATGGGGGAACCTTGGCACAAGGGAGATGTACGTCTGTATGTGTACATACATACATGCGCACGTAGGTCTCCCGCATGACAGTGTCCATGAGCGTCACCCAAAACAGAGAAACAGACGATGGTTACGGCTCTGCTCTGCTCTGCTCTGCTCTGCCGTGGATTCCCGTACCCCCTTCCAATACGCACCACGCATCACATCGCAGGCCACACATGTAAAAATAGTACACCCAAAAACTTCATTTTCATTTCTTTCCATTTCTTCTTCTTCTTCTTCTCGGCTCCAGAAGCCACGGAAAAGGGGGGTGGTGGGGGGAAGACGAAAGAGTAGAATTTAAGGGACATTGTAGCAACTTTGTTCCCAGACAGCCCCCAAGAATCCATGTCATTAACATAACGCCATTCAGTCTTTAGCTGTAATTCTTCTGTTTGTTTGTTTTTTTTTTTCGTAAAGGCTTTCTCGTTTGGATAGTATGTACATAGTTTTCGTAGAGAAAAAAGACATGGGGCTCATTATATTCCAACGCACGCTGTCATCACAATTTCGGTTGTCCTGCTCGGGTTTCATGGTTTTTTTTTTTCGTGACTTTTTTTTCTTTATTTTTTTTTTTTGGTCCTTAGTAGATTGGTTCAACTTGCTGGGCCGTATGTGCTCTGTGGAGACGGACTCTTGATGACCTGTCCTGCGTAGGCGCCGGGAATGGGAACCGACTCGTAGGTTGGTTCGTCGGGTGCTTGAAGGGCATGTTGATGGAGAGCAGGAGGAAAGGAGGTAGAAGGTGGTGGTAATTGGGGAGCGGGGGGCGAGAAGGCGGCTTGGATGGTTTTGGGGGTTGCAGAGGGGGCTTTGCTGGGGGGGACTTGGAGCTTGAAGGCTGTTTGTGCGTGTGCGGAGGGGGGAGATGGTGATGTTGAGGGATTCATGTGGTTAAATATGGAAAAGGGGGGCGGCACGGCGCCGTTGCCGGGGTTGGAGCCGTCTTCGGGGCCGGAGCCGTCGCCGCCGTGGGAGGGGCTGCTAAAGGGGCCGGTGGACTCTTCAATGTCGGCGAGGTTTCGGTAGATGGCAGGAGGATGGCGGGGCGACATGGTGTAGTTGCTCAGAGCGGTGGGGGACTTGGGGTGGTGGCCATAGATGGAGAAGCCGGGCGACTTGGGTGCGAAGCCCGGCGTGTTGGGAGCGGACTGGGAGCGGAGCTGAGCGAGATAGAGGTCGGACCGGGCCCGGTCCCGCATGTCCATGGACTTCATGAGGCGGCGCTTTGAGTAATAGCGGTAGAAGACGATGCTGTAGAGGGAGATGCTGATGACCTCGATGACGATTTCGATGATGATGCAGATGAGCGTCCAGTTTTGGAGGCGGCATACCAGGACGTAATCGATCTTGTCTGAATAGATTTCCGCGCGTTGGTTGTTGGCACAAGCCCATCCCCACATGTCCTTGTTATTGCCCGTGTTTTTGCTATGCTGGAAGATGACGGCGGTGATGATCCAGAGAAGCATGCTCAAGATGAACTAGATTGATTGAGTGATTAGCAACCACTTGTACAGCTCGGATGTGAATGTCTTTGACAAAATAGCGGATAATTTAGAAAGGAAAAAGAAAAGAGTGACTCACCCAACCAATAGCGAACATGGTATAGTAGGTATTCACCTTGGTGGCCCTCTTGTGGCCCCCTCGGCAGTATCCGCAAAAGACCAAGATACAGGCGAACAGAGACAGGCAGGCCATGGACAGGGTAAGCTTTTGCGGCCACGCTGTGTCTTGTGTGTTGGGAGCCCAGGGCGTGAATTTGCTGGCCGCGGCCAGGGACTTTGTCGAGTTGAAGATGGAAAAAGACGCCGACAGCATGGACAAGATGATGAGGGAGCAGCTAAAGTTGACGCCGCGCAGGGCAAACTTGGCCATGCGGACGCGCGTTTTGATTTTCTGGAGAATGAAGCCATGGATGTTAGTACATGATATTTATTGATTTTTTTTTCTTCTTTTTTCCATATTGTTTTTCAACATATACATATGAATAGAAGGAAGCGAAGCATATGATAAACGTACAATGTCCTTGGCTTGCTGCTCATCATTCTTTGCCTCGCGCTTCTCCAGAATATCTTCCTCTCGAAAGGTCGGACTTAGAGGATTGGCAAATGGTTTGGCGGGGGTTCCTGGGACCTTCATGGCGCTCTTGAGGGGTGATTTGGGTCCACTGCCGGACGACTCTTGGGCGTTGTTGGTGTTGCTGATGTAGCCGAAGCCGACTACGCCAGGCTGCTGCTGATGCTGCTGCTGCGAGTCGCCCGCTTCGAGCTTCTCGGGGTCAGCAAACGGCGACCTAGGCATGTCCACGGGCGAGTGTACAGAGGTGGCTTCTGCGAAACGAGGTGTTCGTGGAGGCTTGAGGAGCGAGTTGTCTGTAGATGAGGAATCAGACCGGGTGGGCGTCAGGTTCAACGCGGCAGGCCGTTTCTTGTCTTGAAAGTCTATACAGTTGGGGAGAGAAAAGACAGGATCATGTTAGTCTCAATATTTCGCCAGTCATTTTGAACTTTTTGTGTGTGTGTGTGTGTGTGTTATTTTATGATTTTTTTTTTCTAAGAAACGGACCTTTCCCAATCATTGTGCAGTCCTTGTCTTCGAAAAAGGAAAAAAGAAAAAACTCGAGGTTGTGTATATGGGATTGTATCGACGATTGGAGTATAATAATGAGGGAAGAAACAACAAGACTTCGACACCAATGCTTCCAAGCCAGCTGCAAGCAAAAAGTTCTAGACCCAAAAAAGAAACCAAAGATGGAAAAGCCAAGAAAAAGAGCAAAAGAAACGGAAGAATTAGGAAAATATCAAGTTCGACTTGAAGATAAGACGGCAGAGACCAGCTGACGGGGAAGAAGAAAAGGGACCCAACAGGTTGCGGGGACTCGAGCGGGAGTAGGCGAGTTTTGAGTTTTGAGACGGGCGGCAACGCAGGGCCACGAGGCAAGCAACTCTCATTCGATAGACCACAAGCGCCGGCCCAGTCGACGGGGTTGTACCGTGTGGACGTTGACGCATTGAATTTGCATTGAGGTGGTGTGCGTGAGGAGGCGATGGCACAGAAGAGCACGGGAAGAGAGCACATTCATCCACCCCCCCCCCCTTTTTTTTC
>SRPU01000979.1:0-12163 GCA_018360185.1 Claviceps lovelessii
TTTTTTTTTTTTTTTTTTTTTTTTTTTTTTTTTAAATTTACCTCTGTGTGTATTCGAATCCTGATTCTTGTGAAAAGACAAAGTCACTAAGAACAATATCAGCACTTCTGAAGCAGTTTCTACGCGTCTCTTTGCTTGGGTGATTTAGATTGACCTTCTTAGGGCGTCCACGACCATAAACACCAACTTGTCAAATGGTGCGTTTGGCGGATCGCCGTACTTCAACGTCTCGTATTGCGCGAGCCCAGGCAGATATGGTTTGTAAGGGAAAAATCCGACGCCGAAAACGAGAATTGACAATGGTAATAGGAGGTTGGCGATGATGATGAGGATCGCACTCGGCCTTTTTGGGCCATTTCCTTGTGCCATGACGCCCGCCCGTTCGTGCCGCCTCTGGGCAGTTGGAAAAGCACCTGAAATTGAGACGCGTCAATCACGCATGAGAAGTCATCAACAATATCTCGGGCCAGACTTCGAGCGCCTCAGCTCATTCTAGTGGATTGTTCAATCCCATGCCTGTCTGAGGCGTCGAGACCAGGGGTCCAGTCCGCAAGTCCACAGCATGGAGCATGGCACAGCATTTGACGGATGGAACCTGCGCCACTGGACATGGATCCACTCCCAATCTCCAGGATCCGCCAGCAGCAATGGAAAATGGTAACCAGACGAGAAACAAGACGGTATCAGATAATAATATTAATTTCTGCAATGAAGAGAAGAAATCCAGATCTTTTTGCTCGCCAAACGCCATTATTATCCCTCTTTTGTCATTTACTGCTAATTCTCCTTCTCTTTTCCAACAGTTGCTGATCTTTTCGTCGACTTGTTCCTCTTAGCACCCACTCGGTCACTATATTTCTTGAAGACTATGCCAGACTTCTTTTGCTTCCTCTTATCGACCGTCTTCTTTCCGGAGCGGGATTTCGATGACTTGTAATCCACATCCATGGCTGCAAGAATTACACATTATTTTGTTAGCACAACCTTCTGCTAAATGCCATTGAACGGGAACCTCAATCTCCCGGACTGAAGAAGGATGAATAGAATCCGCAACGAGCTGAGACCGTTCCGTTATTCAATTGCACTCACCCGTGTCAGAAGCGCCCTGTTCGTCGTCAACCTCTGTTTCGGCATTGTCGTCGGCTGCCATGGCACAATTAGCACATGTTCCAATGCAAGCTACTTTATGAGGGAAGGAAATGAAGCAACTCACCATCCATATTTATGTCAGAGGACTCAGGCTTTGGCTGTTTTGCCAGTTCCAAGAGCTTTGCAGACAGCCTTTCATTGCGGGCAGCCTCGGCAGGACTGAAAACCTTGGCATATAAACGCCGGTTGTTCTGTTTTCTGGTATTAGACCTCGCACTTTTGGCCATTGTGAAAAATTATCGCCTGCTCGCGAGAGGAAGATTGGTCGTCGTGGTCGCAGTCGTGGCCACAGAGTGAAGAAATGGACATGAAGAATGGAAATCGATAAGGCAGAAAAGGCGATAAGGCGATAAGGCGCGGCGGACTGGGGGAAGTGTGGCGCAGCAGGACCTTGAGGCTGCAGCTGTAGTGGGATTGATGATACTTTGGGGCTGCGCAGTCCGGCCGGGCCGTTGTCGCCTGCTACGTCGGCCAGCCTTCATGTTCACATCACCTGTTCTCCCTCCATGCCACTCGCCTGGTTCTCGATCAACAGTTCCGACCGGCCTTGATCCCGACTTCGATTCTGCAAGGTGACGCTACTTTGACCTCTGAATAGACACATCGTTTTGGTGTTTCCTCCGAGATTCTCCGCCGGTCTGGCGAACCGGCTCCGCGACTTCGACCATCTTCTCAACGCCGAATCTTCGCGGCTCTGCAAGTCTGCGTGTAAGACTTACGACTTCCGGATACGCTGATTGGCCGAATCGTGTTCATACGGGAGAAAAACGCTCGTCGTGCCATCGTTGCCTTCTATGAACGCTCAGAGGTGCATCTGGTGCTTTATTTCCGTTCTCTGTGCCGCCAGATCCTAGAAGGACTCTGCGGCCGTCTGACATGGCAACTCCAGCTTCTCTAATATCCAGGCAGGAAGTCTCGGCCTTGGTAAGGCAGGTTCAAGGCAACCAGCTACTTAACCGCCAGCTCTCTTCAGTTTGCCAGGTAAATGGTCTTAAGAGTACCGGAGTGAAGGCTGAACTTCAGCGTCGGATCGTTGATTGTGAGTTACTCCTCACCTGAGAAGAAGAAGAAGAAGAAGAAGAAGAGGAGGAGGAGGAGGAGGAGGAGGAGGAGGAGGAGGAGGAAATGGAAACGCCAAGCAACAGTGTTGAAGATGATACCAAATGTCATCATTTTCCTGTTTTCAAAAATTCCCCCTTATGTTTTCTGTCTGCTCAAATGATGCAATGTCTGCGGGTCTTCTAACCTTTGGCTGCTGTTCCAGTGATTCAGGAGACCGTCAATGCCAACGATGCATCGCGCTTCCACCAAGTCCGTCAAAGTATCGTCAATGCGGTTTTGCAACGATCTAGCCCAGCGTCTAAGAACAACAACACGAGAGGCGCTATGCCTACTATGCCAACGGCGCAATACGTATCGCCCGCAAGCACTCTAAATGCAGGAGCAAATTCATATCAGCAGCGGGATTCCCAAGGAAGCACCGGCACTGCAAACAGCCGGTCGCTGAACCGTCCCTACTCTTCCGCAACGAATTATTTGACCTTTCATCCAAGTCCATTCTATCAGGTAGAAGCACCAGTTGGCATGCCGCGAACTTGCGAAGGTCAGTTTTCTCGCATGCCTGACATTTGCTCATTGCAGAGTCATTTCTAACGACTACTTTCTTGGTAAAGCCATGGCTCAGCATAGGAACACCATCAATATCTCGATTAGATTGTGTGATCATCCAGCGTTACAACAATGCATAAATGACAAGTCATACAGAGTCATGATATTCTGTGCTGATGATACATCTGGACTACAAAATGTGGCCTTCCCTCATCAGTCTGAGCTGAAGGTCAATGCCGATGAGATAAAGGCGAATTTGCGTGGCTTGAAGAACAAACCTGGGTCAACTAGGCCGGTCGATATCACCCACGCCCTTCGCTTGAAACCGAATTATATCAATAATGTTGAGTTTACCTATGCTCTGACAAATAAGGTACGCACGTTATGATCATTGCGAATCTGCACAATTTCAACGCCTCTGAGACAGTATCACTGAAGGTGAACTGCACCAAAACAGAAATATTATCTTGTCGCAAACCTCTGTAAAGTGACGACAGTTCCGGAACTGGTCACCGATATCTCAACCAGACGGAGAATACCGAAAGATTCAGTCGTGGCAGAATGTAAGTATTCCAATAGCTACAACTGTATGTACTCGTGGTCATGATATTAATTACCTGGTGAGAAGTGAACAAGAAGGCGCAAGATCCGGATGTCGTGGCAACTTCGCAGGTCGTATCGCTAAAATGCCCTCTATCGTATATGCGGCTCGATGTTCCCTGCCGAAGTCTGAGCTGTACGCATATCCAGTGCTTCGACGCCACTTCCTACCTCCAGCTTCAGGAACAAGGTCCGCAATGGCTTTGTCCAATCTGTAGCAGATCGGCACCATTTGAGCAATTAGCAGTTGACGAGTGAGTCTTTGAGTCGTTTCCAATACAAGCTACGCAGAATGAGGTCATTCTTGCTAACATAAGCGTGCCCTAGATACGTACGAGATATTCTCACGAACACATCCAAGGATCTCGAGACCGTAGTCATAGAACCAAACGGTCATTGGTCAACGAAAACAGCACATGAAGAACCGCCGCGATCTGCAAAGGGGACTGCTTTTGAAGAAGATGACGATTTAGAAATCTCAGAGATCAACGTAGTTCCACGTCGCATGGACACCCCGAAAACCAATACGCCTATCATTGGAACACCGGCATCCACTGGACGTGACAGCACGGCGAGTGCACCGCGTGCTGGGAATTATAGCACGAAACGTCCTGCGGCGGCAGTCATTGATTTGACACTGTCGTCTGACGATGATGAGCCGGTTCAAAGACCCCGCAAGAGACAGCATACGACAGCAAATAGCTTCAGGGATTCGGATGGCATAGGATTCCTGAGCGAATCACCAAAAAGATACTGATCGTAAAACGAGCTCAATCCAAGCTCCTCTTACATGAGGCAGTTTACCCAACGGTCAAGGTTGAAGCCGACTTGATTTCTTAGATGAGAGGTGCTTTTGTTTTAACTCGGTATCATTTTGGCATATGAGATAAAGGCGTTTAGGCGAAGGAAAGGAAGATTCCCCCTTGCTTTTCACTTGAATTAGTATTTAAAAAAAAATCATGTTCATTCTGCGAATGGCGGCACAATTTGGCTCTCTGCCTCTCTGCCTCTCTCTCTCTCTCTATATATATATATATATGCATATCCTCTGATGAGATATGATATGTGGTTATGTAGCTCATCGCTAGATCTTGCTGGCATCTTCATCAAATACACGATCACGTCAAGACTCCCACCCTGATTACAGTGCAGCCTCTTCTCCAATGTTCCCAACTTTTTGCTCATTCTTACCCCGCGTTTTGAATCTTTGATGCCCCGCGCCACAAGTCAGAGGTCACACAGCTGTCACCGGAGTTGTCCTATCTTATCTACACGTGCCAAGTGGATAGGTCACTGCCGCCGTCGTTAAGTCGTGACTTTGTCTGCCCATTCACCTCGTCGGAGCTTCAAGAAACCAAACAAGTCCAGACTCCAGCAACAGTAATTCACCTCGGGCTTTTCTCCAGAAAGGAAAATATAAATCCCATCGCATCTTATTTCCAAACCCTCCCCCCTTCCCACCTTTCCGAAAAGAAAATCCTCGACAACAGCACAAACATCACACAATGTCGCTCGACCCCGTCATGCCCCCCTACAACGCCTCCGATCCATCAGCAACCTTCCTCTCGTCATCCTGTCTCGACTTTCTCCTCATCGAGCTCGTGCCGCTTGCATACCGAATCACCAACGAGCGCGCTTCATCATCGCACACTTCGGCAGAGGCCAAAGGGGAGCCCTTGTCGACGACGACGCATCGCGCGGTCAGTCTGGGGTCGGTCCATCAAGGGACTGGCTCCGAGGCGCGCAAACTGGATGAGGAGGAGGAGCTGGATGCGGTGCACCTGCGACTCGATGCGCTGGGGTATCGTGTCGGGCAGGGTCTGGTAGAGAGGTAAAGACGATGGCTCGCGGGGGGGGGGGGGGGGGGGGGGGGGGGGGGGGGGGCGCCCAACCCCCCTCTCTTCTCACGACATGTCTTCGCGGAGAGGGTTAGCAGCCAGAACTAATTTGGCGGACAACTTAGATTTTCCATCGCCCGACCTCGATTTCTCGGAACGCTGGATGTCATCAAGTTTCTGTGCAAAGACCTTTGGTCGCTCGTTTTTGGAAAGAATATTGACAATCTCAAGACAAATCATCGGGTATGGCTTGTGCTTCGCTGTTCGCTTTTCGCTATTCTGGAGTGGCTGCTGATTGTATGGCGATTTAGGGAGTGTACGTCCTGACAGATAATGCATTTCGACCGTTTTCACGAATGAGTACGGATGCAGGTGGCCAAGCGCTTGTGCGAGCACAGCCAGTGAGTCGCTCGAATCATAAATGCACGTGCCAAAGCAAACTAATCGCGTCTAGTTCCTTTGGTTCCCCTGCGGTATCGTGCGCGGTGCTCTGGCAGCGCTGGGTATAACCGCTACTGTTCAAGCAGAAATCAATGAACTTCCTGGTGCCGTGTTCCAGATCAAGGCCCTCAATTCCAAATCATGACATAACTACTCGAATATTGCTCTATCGTTCCCGTATCGACAACTCACATCAAACACCGCAAACATTTTGTCTTGTCAACGAGGCAAATTATTTGGTTCCCCCCGCGCTATCGTTCTGAATAGGGAATACAACTTTTTCATAGGACCCCGGGTACTTTTGCCTTTCTTCCATAATAACGGCATAGTAGCAACATTCTCATTCTTCTTTTAGAGTTTTCTTGGGTAGGATAGCGGCGCCATGGCACTTCACAGCCTGTGGGGGGGGAAAGTCCAATATCAGCAACAATGGTCAGTGTTCACATTAAGCTAGCTTTTCTAGCTAAGCAATCATCCTCGTTCAACAAACGGTATCAAATCAGATAAAGGCTCCTTTGGGGAGGAGGGGGGGGTGCTTCACTTTTGTGGGGGGTTGTGGGCAAAGGTGATGCCCTTGGTGATATTCCCTTTGAGGCCCTCAACAGCCTTCTTCAACAGCTCCTTCTCTTTCTCGGTCAATTTGCCCAAAAGATTGGTGGCCTTTTCAGCACCGTTTGGCTAAAATGTAGTCAGTCAGTATGCGGCAGACGGAAAGGCAAACAAATTTTTTTACGTACTCCAAGCTCAATGGGAACAGAGAAAAAGTCACAACCCGTCTCCTTGGCAATTTCATCGCCCCCTGGAACGCCGGGAAGATAGACATAGCTTGGTTCGACGAGGCCTTTCTCGCCCTTGACAGCCCTCAGAAGCTTCTCGGCAAATCTAAAACTCACTCAGTATGAACTAGACATCAAGTATCTTACAGCGTGCTGTGGCAAAAAGGACAACCTACCGGTAACCAGCGTAAGCCATTGACAGAGTTGCGGACCCGGCTCCGTCTTTGGCCTTGACGACCTCATCACCGCCGAATTGGATACGGTTGACTAGAGCATCGTACTTGTCTGCGGGGATGTCGACGGCAGGCTTGGCTTGGCTAATAAGAGGCACAATAGTCTCTCCTGAGTGTCCACCGACCACGGGAATAGTGAGCTTCTGGGGCTCCTTCTCGCCAACAATCTCGGCAATAAAAGTCTCAGCTCGAACAATATCGAGCGTGGTGACGCCAAAAAGGCGCTGCGCATTGAACGCGCCCTTGGCCTTGAGAACCTCGGCCGAGATGGGAACAGTAGAGTTGACAGGGTTGGAGATGACCAAAATGAATGCCTTGGGAGCAACATCGGCGATAGTCTCGATCAAACCCTTCACGATACCAGCATTGATGTTGAAGAGATCGTCACGGGTCATTCCAGGTTTGCCTATTTTTCACATGATTAGTAGCCAACACAGGAAGAGCCAACCCAGGATGAACCCGGTATCAGGCCAAGCATATGCATCTCGCTACTTACGAGGAATTCCGGCGGGAATCACAACAATATCCGCATCCTTGAAGGCCGCCTTGGCGCCATCGTCGGCTGGAAGATGACCGCTGACTTTCTGTGTGATACGAACTTGTTCATCAGTTGCAGTCGACCATGTATTATTTCTTTTTCTTTTTTTCTTTCTTTTTTTCCCTTCTTATTTTATTTGTGTATATGAGGAGAGCGCGAGACTATCCAGGACATACCGCAATGGAAGAAATATGAGAAAGATCGGCAGCAACTCCAGGGGTGTTTACGACATCGTAAAGAGCCAGCTCATCCACGAGGGGGCTGGTCTTCAAAAGCAAAGACAGAGGCTAAGAATCACATAAAAAGGTTAGCAGAAGAGACGGCAAATTAGAATTTCATTCCGAGCTAAAACACATCTGCATGTACTCACCTGTCCAATGCCACCAGAGGCGCCGGCAACAACTGTTCAGAGCAAGCCGTTAGCATCGTGTTCTTGGGTAGGCGCAGAGCTCGGCCGTGATGCGGGGTCGGGGGGGGGGGGGGGGGGGGGGGGGGGGGGGGGGGATCGAGGGTGGAGGGGAAACTTGCAACATACCAGCTTTGACCATGATGGCTATAACGGGATGCTTTTCGTGAGTTGAATGGAAAGCGCCGGGCGTAAGGACCTGCGTGATAGCTCTATATAGGTAGTTGGATAAAGAGCAGATCGGACTGGTGACAGAGAGGTGTTCTTTTATGATGTAAGTGTTACGGGGAAGGTGGACATGGCAGAACTGGCGAAAATGGCGTCTGCTGGTTTTTAAAAGTCCCCGAGTCCTGTCTGGCACCTGCCTGCATAAGCAACCCAGGGACAGCCATGGACAGGGATCTGCTTGATTTTCCGAGACCTACCAACAGCCGGTGTGTGGAGGAGGACGCGGGGTACCTCCAGTGCTTTGATGCCACTAGGTAGGTACTGAGCGTTGCCTGCGTTGCCTGCGTTGCCTGCGTAGCCTGCGTTTGCCCGCCAGACTAGCTGATAGCGCACCTGCAGATTTGGGACCAACCGGTCTGGTCCGCGCAAGTCGCAACCAAGAACCCAACACATGCATGCATGCGTTCTCCCACACATACATACGCATGTACATATACATGTATGGTGTATGTACATACAACTATCGGCATCCCACTGTACGGTGGTAGGGGATGATTGGCCTTGCGGCTATCGGGCTTATCATCTGAGAGGGGTCGTCGCTTGATGCCGAGGGGATGCCGGTGCCGCGGTAGATTACGGCGATGCATTCCAGGCGTTATCGTCTGGTTTTACTGCTGGGTAGATAGGCATGTATGTGGAGATCTGGCGAGAAGGAAAGAAGAGACACGCTGCGTGTTTTCGTCCCTTGGAGTGAATACAGGAATGATGTCTACCGGACATTCAGACCCGAATCGTGAAGGCCTCTCAATAAACTTCCGACACATATCTCCCGTCTCCGGTAGTGTCTGACGGTAGTGTCTGAAAGCCAGCGTCCCATAATGCCATTTTCGTCGAGTTGGGTCCATTAACCTTGGGCGATTAACTTGATTTTCATTTTTATTTTTAGGACCAAAAAAAAACAACTTTTGGCCACTGTCAACCATCGAGCTCCCATAATCCTCAGGCTTTTTACTGTCCGCATTTGCTATACACCTTCTTTTAGATGCGTCGAATTCCAAAGAGCCATGGTCAGCAGCCTTGTGAAAACGACCCACGCCAGGCTCAGAAGACATGTGAAAAGCCTTGGTTCGGGATACCCTTTGCTATGCCGGTCACGGCATCCCACCTACAGGGCAGCTGATATTCCTCTCACAACACGGCATGATAGGCAACGCCATTGCCCTTGAACTGGTAGTTCTATCTTTTTTTTTTTCTCAATCCCAAGGTCCACTGAATACCAACTTGAATAAAAAAAAAGAATTGTATTTTGCGGCTCGTCGACTGAACCTCGGACAGGGTGACAGGATGTATATTTTGTAGATCTCTCGATCTCAATTTGTGGTTTATGCCCGATTTCCAAGCCCGTTGACCTCAAGTCTTTGACCATTTACATGCTTTTAGTCCCATTTCAAACGCCTATTCGCTTTCCATAATCAAGAAGACTCCTCGGCCTTCTTGGCCTTCTTTCCTCGGAGCTTGGGCGCGGGGTCAGCCTTGACGGGTCGCTGAGATCGACGGATGGCAGAGGCGCGCTGGACAGCAGCGGATCGCAGATCAGGGCGGTAGTACGACTTGGCAGTCAAGTTGGCAACAGCCTTGTAGGTCCTTTGATGGTGACATTTTGATTAGCTCGTGTCGTTCAAGAACAACTAGTTCTCCTTGACTCCCTCGATTTGCCCTTATTCATTTTCTCCCGAGACGCTGGCCAATACTTACTTTCGGCTCGTCTTGTTGCCACCGTGGGTGACCTTGATGAAAGCCTTGGCGGGCTTGGTGGCATCAGTGGTCTTCTTGCTGATGACAGTGATGCCGCCCTTGGCGTTGGGAATGATGCCAACGGCCTAAGTAATGGTCCATTAGTCTCCCTTCTTATTCTTGCCCCAGGCCATACTTCGTGGTTCTTTTCTTTTTGTTCTTTCTTGCGAACGGATTGTAGAATTGTACCTTGGCGTTGACGAAGCCAGCGTGCTGTTTCCCCATAATGTCAGCGTTTGAAAGATCTCAGTTGCCAAGTTGACCGACCTGACAACAGATCATGGATACATGAGATTCGGCCATACCTTTCGGCTGTTCTTGTTGGTCAAGTTGAGAGGGTCGTGGGAGAACTGGACGCCGCCATTGCGGTTGCTCTTGGACAGGAAGCAGTTGTTGTTGCCTGTTTACACATCATAACGTTAGTATCATCCTCATACAGCACTACCATGCCAGCCTCTCTGCAAAAACAAAAACAATTTTTTTTTCTCAAAACGTACGAACAATCTCCCAGACAAGGTCCGAGGACATGTTGGAAAGCGCGGGAGTGGCCATTGTGACGTTTTTGGTTGATCTGTGACGACGTAACGGGTATCTCACAATCTCACGGCGTAGGTTTCCTCTGCGACGACACGAAATTGTTGGGGGGGTATTCGCACAAAGTGTGGACTCGCTTAAGTGCCGCATTGTGGTTTAGTGCACACTGGCTGTTCTCGGCTTTTCGCCTTGTCGACGTTTGATTGGATGGTGGTGCGACCGTGCTATCGTGGCGCGAGAGCCCGCCACAACTTGCTGCTTCGACAACTGGTGGCGCGTCTGAATTTTTCCGTGGAAGCTTTGAATGTTGCAGCAAGCCGCGAACTTCTACCGTCTTTTAGACATCTTTTTGCGGTGGTTAAAAATTAAGTCTTTCATTTTGAGCCTCTTGATGCTTTGAGTTTTAGTTTCAAGAACATAATAGTAAATCGTCCAGGCGATATCACAAACCCGCTTTTCTACCTATAGCAAACCGATTTTCTAGGACTTAATTTTCTCTCTCAATACCACACATCTAACAAGTATCAAAATCCGGTCACCGTGTTGGCACCATTCTAACGCTTCTCTGGTTGGTTCTGCTAAGCGTCTGCGGTGGTGGTGTTGTCGTGGCTCAGCAAACCACGTAGTAAGGTACTTACGAACTGCGGCAGCCCCGTGCCGGAGAAGCACGGTCATTACCCCGATTACGTACACCGGAGTCTGACTTTCCAACAAGACTCCAGCTCCAGAACTCCAGACTTCAGCTTACGGCTGTAGGTTTCTCACAACACCTCGACACCTTTAGCCAGCCTCCACACTACAGATACACTGCGGCGGCGTAAGAGCGCCCGTCATGACAACAGCATAGATCTTCGCCAGCAGTCGGACTTGCAGCACAGCGTACCGCGGCCAGCGTGGCAATTCGTTCCGCCGCATTCCCGATCCATCTGTCACGTCGGCACAGCGAACGGCCTGTCCGGTGCCTGGTCAATCGAATTTCGATTTCTAGCGGTCCAGTCCCGAAAGCTGATATAAAAAGCGACAAAAGATCCATCGCCAGAATGGCGTACATTCTGTTCAGCATCTCCGTCCTGCTCATGGTGGTGGCCACCGCGCTCTTCTTCACCCGATCCCATTGGCGTTCCCATGTCCCCGAAATTCGGCTGCCGGGTGCAGACTATATATACTCTCGTTTGCCAAGCAGCTTTTCCGGCGACATCGAGGCTGGTCTCTCCAGTAGCACCTTTGACCTGGCTGGCAATCTGGAAGGCGACAGTCGCGCTGGACTCGATGATGCTGCCAAGCACGAGATTCTCAAAATCATGAAGAAGAGACGGATGACCTTTGATCAAGCCAGAAAGGCCTACATGGATAATCGTCTCAGGGCTAATGGCATTGGCCCAGATGGACGACCACGGGATCCGAAATTCGTGAGCTTTTCTTGACCACTCAAAAAAAGTAGTCCATCATCACAGGTTCTGCCCTCATTTCTGCTCTTGCTTGGACGCGGTGTTCAACAATGGATCCAATTTGATTTGGGTTGTTATTTCTGTTACGTCGGTCTTTGCATCTTCTTCCCCTTTGTTCCTACAACTGTCGCTCTCTTATTTCTTTGTAGCAATGTTGATAATTGTCGCATCGACACATAATGTCTTGCAGACGTCTCATCTGCTACTTCCCTTCCTGTCGGTCAACACAGCACCATTCCTTCACAGTACTCGTGGTCGATGACTACTTTGATCATGCAGCGACAAAGCAGTGCGATATACAAAGTCTAATGGTGCGATAGCCTTACATCAATCTCTTCATTCTTCAGCGGTGCGTTTAGTTGTAATAAACCACTTTTTTTAAAAAAAACGGCATGGTGATTGGTTCATCATAGACTCAAGATACAATATTTGTGTGAGATCATTTGGATTGTATACATATACAAGTATCTCTAGCTCGCGGGCTTTTCTTCTTAGCAACTTGGCCTTTCTTGTTTATCCGACTCGGATGTTGACCTACACGACGATAACAGGGATCAGAGACTCGACGATGTAATCATTAGTTTCTGTTTCTGACACTTTATTTTTTTGCTTTTCTGCCTTTTTTTTTTT
>SRPU01000980.1:0-12160 GCA_018360185.1 Claviceps lovelessii
AAATAAAATATTATTTAAGTATTTTATAAGTATATAATTTAAAATAAAATTACTTAGTATTATAATATATAATTTATATTTAAAAATATAAAACTTTTTTTAATAATAATAAAATATAATTAAATAATATAGTTTAATATATATATATATATTTAATTTTAATACTAATAATATAGAAACCCTTAATATATATTATATTTGTTACGGTCTGCCCCCAGAGGCGGAACCCACCTCATAAAGGAGGGTTCCGCCGTATCTAGCTTAGAGAACAACAACTTCAACCATACATACACTTAACCACCTATCTATGACTTAAGTGTTCTCTCTTTATAACCTTCATAACGTACCACACCTATTGTGTGAGTACCCCCTATTTACGTGTAACATCTAACACGTAATAAGTAGTAGCAATTGCTGTTTCTTTCATACGCCTATTTGCTGCGCAAGACTTATTGATAAAAACCACAAGCCTTATGTTAATAACCGGAGAAAACCAGCAACTTCCACCCGTTAGTCCAAATTCTCTAATCACCAGCTCTATCACCAAGAACCAGCTACAGCAAATACACCGTTTCTAGGCTTTCCACTAAGATTTTCCTAATATTAAGAATAGGAAAAGACCCTTCCTATCATAAGAGGATATTAAGAACCTTTAAACTCTTGCTAGATATTAACACGTTAACGGCAACCTCTAAATACACCTAGAGCCCCTTATCGTTAAAAGACCAATCCATTAGAACCCTACAGATTTTACAATAGTCAACGCTAAGTGGAAAACAGCAAAAGGCATTATCTATAGGGCCAAGCTCAAATGCCTTTTTAAAAGAGCAAACCCAGCGCTAGAAATTAAAAGCACTACGCCAGAAAACAGCCCAAAACGCTTAGAAAACACTAGCAATATAGTAATATATAACATTCCTAAAGACACCTTAATAGGGGAATCCTTAAGTATAGGAATCAGGGGACCTCTAGAGACCCTAAACATCTTATCTTGCGTTAAGGAAAACAACGCCTCCTTACAGGAAGGAGACTACATTAGCGCTAGTTCCCACTAGGAAACTATCCTAGAATTAAGAACCCACTCTTATCTAACTCATAGCGCACCAGCCACCTTCCTAGGAGCTCCTCTAAATCCCGCAGGAATTAACCAAAATAAGGCAAGTTCCCCCTCTCCTAGAAATTATACAGAATGCGCGCCTCCTCCTAAGACAATAAAGGCTTAGGGGCACTAGCGCAAACCTAATATAAACAACGAATTCAGACAATTTCTCGCCAATATACGCAATCGGCAGGAGGCAGTCTTCGACGAAATCCGCTACAATAATGCCAGGGAAATTAACAATGCAGTCACCTACATAACAGCAGCCCTAAACTTATCTAGGCTAGCAGAATCCTACCAGTAAGTTGCGGAACTAGCTCAACACCTTTCATTTCCCTCTAAATAGGTTCTAACCTTAGATGCATAATGCCTTACAGCATCCTTTAGAACTATAGGCGCATAGCAAGCACAACCATCCCGCCCAGCAGCTTCCACCAGCCAACATACCAAAACCGCTCAATTCAAGGGGCAACTAGCTAACGGTAAGTATTATAAGACTTTACGCAATCTCCCTCCCTACAAGGAGCCGCCTCTTAGGAATGCTACACACACTTAGGAGCTATTGTTCGCACTAGCAAAATAGCGTCCTAAAGAGGAGTATCCCTATAAGGATTACACTGCTCGCGCTCCAGTAACCTCTAACCATTTAGTGGAACCCTCTTAGAAGCTTAGAGACATTAGATACCTTAACCCCAAAACGGATCCAGACAAAATTAACAGTAAAGCCATTAAACACAAAGGCAAATCCACTATATTTGCCGACGTAGACCTCTAGATCTAGGCAGTCAAAGACCACTACAGTTATGCTAGCGTCAGCCGCTAAGAACAGATTAAGCATTAAGTGTGGTATCTCTTCCGCGGCGCCGCTCACATATAGTATCGCCAGCACCTTAATAATAAGGAAAGAGCTACAATATTCCGCAACCTTAAGTCGGTTTTCGCTACGGTTAAGAAGGAATTTAGCGTTAAAATCCAGGACGCTATAGCCTAGCTTAACTAAGCCGAATTTACTAGGGACAATATATTATCTAAGACATCTCTGCAAGAATTTGTAGCAAAGATTTTCTTCTACGCTAGGGCCAATAGGGAATCCACTAACCTTTAGCTTCTTACCCGCCTCCACTGCAAGCTCTACACGGAACTCCACCAAATCTATCCCCAACTAGTGGAATCTAACCGCCGGAACGCGTACGTTAATTTAGTGGAAGGCAAGAGGCAAGACCTAAGGGACTTTATTTTAGGCGACAAAACCTGCTATAGGACTAAGAAGGGTAAAGTCCAGGCTTCTACTTACCTTCTTATAGAAGACTTAGACTTAATAAATAAAGATATCCCTTATTCTATAGTAAAAGCCTACTAAAACAGACTGCCCTATTATAATAGCTGCTGTGGTAGCAGTCGTAGCCTACCTTAATATCAATAGAGCGGTCGCCGCTAATACTTATAAAGCTATGAGCGATACTGCAATGCTAGAGATAGGTATAATAGTAGAAACCACTAGCCATAAAGCTAATTATACCCTTTCTAGCCTAACTGCAGTCACTCTTGTAAGAATCGTAAAGGGGCCCTATAGTAGTCCCCTAAGGACTCTAATAGAAACACAACTGCTCCTACCCCTAACGCTAGGGAGGCGGACACCCCTAAGCAGCGGGAGGAGGCTGAAACTTACTATTACAAATCCTTTAGGCGCCCCTAGCATAACTATCGAAGCTATAAACCTTATTTCTATAGGAAATAGGCGCCTAGGGACGGCAATAGCGCAAACTACGTAGTTATAGTGGACAACTCCGACGCGGAAGCCAAGGAATCCCACCTTACCTCATCAGGATACCACATAGTTAAGGAAGGCGTCATTAAAAGCGACTCAGATAAGGATAAATCCAACTTTATAGACGCTTTCCACGCAGGGGAGCCAACACTCCCCCTTAACTTGCGCTGTAAGAAAATTACAGCATCCGGAGGACTGACTAACAGCTAGGTTATCAAAGCTGTAGCAAGGCCACGTCAGTTGGAAATCACTAGAAAACGAAAGGCAACCACCTACCTTAAGGTTAACCTTTGCTTTAATAACTAAGGGCAGGACTACAAAATCTGCCTTAATACAGGAACTTCGTTAATATTAGTTAATAAGGAGTGGCTTTAACAGAATAGGCGTAACGTTTAATAGGGAACCTAGAAGCCTAAACCTATAAATAGTGTAAATTCCTCCTTCTATATTATAGAAACCGCTACCTTTAACTTTTACATTAAAGGGGAAGCTAGAGGAAAGTTAGTGTCTAGCTACTTTACTGTAACTACTAATGTAATGGAGAAACTCGCACCGAAATTGTTAATTAGCACAGATTTCATGCATGATTACAGCATTAAAATCAACTTCATTAACCCCAGGGTTATTTTCCGATCCGTACATAACATAACTGTGCCCGGCCGCATTTTCCGCCCTGCCAATATGGTTCCAACCAGGAGGGTTATCGCAACGCACCACATTACCATGCTGCCGCATAGCTCGGAAGTTATGCCGGTCTTCTGGAAGAACTATGCAGCATATAAGGCAACGAGTGTCTATTACTTTATCTCGAAGAACCGCCAGATTTTCGATAGTATTGTGGATCATGCGCAGGCCAAATGCTTGCCAATCCATAACTTCACAGATCTCCCAATCCACATTAAGCCCAACCAAAGACTGGGAAACCTCTATGGACTGAACTCTATAGACTCCCACTTCGCTGTGGATAACATCAAGAATTTTTCTGCCTTCTGCGGTTAAGACATTAACATCCCTAAAGGCTGTAAGGAGCCAATAGTTCTAAAGGACATCCTTCCTCCTAAGGCCAAAGGAGACATTAAAGGAAATGCTAACAACCTTAACCCAAAGGTGGTTGACGGCAGTATTCCTTTGTACAGCATTACATGCCCGGACGACATGCCGTTTATTACGAACAAGTTCGGCGTCAAGATTGCAAATCTTGACCCCGCCGCCGCGGAGAAACTCATTAAACTCACTAATAAATACAATGTTTACCGCAACCAGGGGGTAGTGCCAATGCCTAAGGAGGAACAGATGCATATTAATTTTATTAATAGATAGCAAAATCAGCTAAAACCCTCGCAAGTGTACCACTTAGGCAGGAAAGATTTTAAGAAATTCTGCGAAATCTTTAACAAGAAACATGAGGCAGGCAAGGTATCCTACCTTAGAGCAGGCGAGAAAGCACTATGCCCATGCCCCGGTTTCCTTATCTAGCGCAACACTAAGAAAGAACGCAAAGGAAGAGCGGTAATTAACATATAGCCTGTGAATAGCATCACCGTTCTAGACGTATACCCTTTGCCTAACTAAGGCAACATTATAGAGAATGCATAAGGAAAGTATTGGATATCCCTCCTAGATGCTTCCGGTTTCTTCGACCAACTTCCAGTGTAGCGCAAGCACCGCAACAGAATGGCAATAATCTCTAAGAGAGGAATCAAGGTATCCCACATTGCAATATAGGGATACAAGAATTCCCTAGCATATGCTCAGCGTTTTATAGACAAGCAATTCCGCAAGCATTAAGCCTTTATGCGAGTGTACATCAATAATATTGCAATTTTCTCCGACACCCTTAAAGAACACTTAGCTTACCTTAAGATTGTTTTCCGAATTCTTAAGAAGTGCTGCCTACACATTGCAGCTAAGAAATCGTTTATTAGCTATCCCTCAATCTAGCTTTTAGGTTTTATTGTGAACGCAGAGGGTATTACTAACACTAGTAACCATATTAAGGCCTTTAAGAACCTCTAGATGCCCACTATGCTCTTAACTCTTAAAACCTTTATTAGCATGGCCGGCTTCCTCTGCGCAGGGGTCCCCTAGTTTAATTTGCATATTAAACCCCTATAGGATAGGAAGACTGGAATCCTTCGTAACCTTTGCGAGAGAAATAAGCTCCCTATTAGGTCATCCAAACAGGCATAGAAGCGCGCAGCCCAACAGGCAAATTTCACACCATTAGAGTAGGAAATCGCGTCTTTCAAATCAATTCAAGAACTCTTATGCACCAAAATCCTACTCTAGCACCACAACCCCGAGAGACCCCTCTTCTTTAAGGTCAACGCATATAAGGAGGGCTTTAGCCTATACGCCTTCTAATTAGCTATTAATTAGGATAGTATTAGCATCCCCAGCAAGGATATTAGCGGCAATAAGCTTTGCCCCATCTTATTCCTCTCCTAACTAACCTTAGCCATTAAGAAGAGGTATAGCTTAATAGAAGCGGAGGTTACCGCTATTGCATAGGGAATAAGGAAGCTAAGAAGAATGGCTTAATCTAACTCATTAGCTATAAATATTATTACTAATCACTTACTAGCAAAGGGCATTATTTAGCATACCTTGCTTATAACGATAAACCTCAATAAAGCTAACCTTAAGCTGGCTAAAGTTACGAATTACCTCTCGCAGTTCAAAATCCGCGTTATCCACATTCCCGGCATATTAAACATAGTGCCTAACGCCCTCTCTTAATTGCCCGTAGATATTAGCTACTAGGAAGCAGCGGACTGCAGTAAATTTAATAAACTTAATGCTTATATATACTTTAGAGAAGAATCTATAGCCGCTGTAATTATAGATAAGGATCTAAAGGATTCTATTATAGCGGGGTATTAGCATAATGTAAAGTATAGCCGGATTATTAAGGGTATCACCGTATATAGGGAGAAGCAGCGCTAAGCTAATTAGAATTAGCTACGAATTCCCCTATATAGCTAGGACCTTTAAGATAACAGACTTCTCTACTACTATAATTCAGAGGGACTACGCCAACTCTACATCCCTTAAAACTATATAAAAACTCTACTTCAACTAACTCACAATAATACTTACCACTTTAGCGTAGGGAGAATAGCGGAGGAGCTCTCCGCTATGTGCTTCCTACGGATAAGCAGCTAAATATATACCTATATAGCACACTACAGCGTCTGCAGGGAAAACGCAGTCCTTTAATCATAAGCTCTAGGAGAGATAAGACCTCTTTAAACTAAGCCTATGCCTTTCTATAGCATCTCTCTAGACTTTATTATAAATATGCCGGAGGTTAGCTCTTTAAACACAATATAGGCAGTAGAGGGATTCACCACCTATAACTCACTCTGCCCTATTAACTGCCTTTTTAGTAAGAAGACCATTCTTATCCCTAGTTATAAGGAGTATTTAGTAGAAATTTAGGCTAAACTCCTCCTTAGAGGGCTCTACCTTGCTAACTAGGGTCTTCCGTAAGAAATCATTAGCAATAGGGACCTAAAATTTATCTTTAAACTCTAAACTGCTCTATTCCGCAAGCTAGGAGTGAAATTCCTTATAGCTATAGCGTATTACCTATAGACTAATAGGGTGGCGGAGCGTAAAAACCAGACGGTAATCATCGCGGTATAGTATTACACTGCAACGGACCTGGATACCCCCTGGCCTTCTATACTTCCAGCGCTCCAGCATTACCTTAACAACGTAGCCATAGCTTCTATTAACCATTCACCCAACAAGCTTATACTCAGTCATAAGCCACTTATAGTAGTGGACCTTCTTTAAGATCCAAATGAATCTATTACTAACCCTAAGAACGCTAACCTCTTAGTGCTTTAAAAGTTATACTAGAGGGAAGCTAAGCACGCTATTACTATGGCAGCAGCACTCGCGAAAATCCAATATAATTCTAAGCATAACCCAGTGGACATTAGCGTTAGAGACATAGTATACCTCAGACTTCACTCAGGCTACGAGCTTCTAGGCAAGCCTAAGAAGAAGTGGTCTCCCTAGCGCGCTAGGCTGTATAAGGTCTTAGAGCAGATCTCTCCCCTCTCTTTTTGCCTTAATTTCCCACCGACTTTATAGGTCCACCCTATAGTTTCCGCAGCTTATATCTAGAAACCACAGTAGGGCGAGGATCCTTTCGAAAGAGCTAAACTAGTGCCGCCCCCGGTGGATTTAACCGGATTAGGAGAAGCGGACTACTAGGAAATCAAGAGAATTTAGAATCATTATATACAATTCTTTTGAAAAAGGGGCAAGAAGCCTTGCATTAATTTCCTGATTTACTAGAAAGGATATTCTGCTAAAGACGATTAGTGGATTTCTAAAGAAGAAATGCGTGTCAACGCTGCCGAGATGGTCGACGAGTACCTTGCTATAAATATCATCAATTAGGACGAGGAATACCGCAAGAAAGGTCTTGCGGCACCTCCTAATTAATAAATATTCTAGTTAAGCCAGTTCTGCGTTCAATTTTGCAAATGCGTGCAGGGAAATTCTCGCCAGCGGAAAACATCGATTATTTCCTAACTCCCTGCACACCATAAGAGCTCACCCCAAGCTTACTTTCGTAGCCCTATTAGGGCACACAAAAAACCTTTGCTTTCCGCACTTTCTTTAACCTTCTTGCTTTCCCCTTCTTCTTTGCTTTTCTTTCCTTGCTACTTTCTACATTTCTTTTGCAGCTACGCATTGTAACGCTATAGTTGTCCGCGCTATTGTTGCGAAATTTCCCTGCTACTATTTATATGCCCTTCGCCCCTTTTCTCATAGGATTTCTATTCCTCAGCTGTTTACCGAATCTACACGCTTAAAGCTATTAGCGCTATCTTTAACAATTGCCACACTAGCGGCTGGTGGCAGCGTAAGTGGGCGATATTGTGGCAGGAAGTATACGGCGACACCCTAGATTTCACCCTAGTTTCTTGCACTAAAGCCCTAGTTAAACCAAGCCCTCACTTGCAGCTTCCAACTAGACTCCTTAAGCAATTAGCAACAGAACTCGAAAACAGCATAGCTAGCCATGGCATTAACCTAGCTAACCCACTGGGACTTGATTTTAACCCTCGCCTCCAGGACACCGACGTCCTAACCGACCGGCTGGAGGTAGCTCCCGCCACCTAGAACAACGAGTCCCCCATAGGTGGCGGCGAGGATACGGGTGCAGCTCGCGTTACCTCCCCGGCTATCCCCATTCCTAATAATAGCATAGAAGAACTTTCTAATATAGAGGATGTGGAACCTGCTAGGGATAGCGACAATACTAGCGAAGTTAAGGAAGGGGCCATAGCAGGCCTAGGTCCTACAACTACCCGCAACGAGGCAGCCAAATACATCTCTAACAGCTGGATGCACTAGTACCTCCGCTAATTTGCAAGAACTAACGGCAGGATGTATGTACCCTACAATAAAGCAGACGAATTTGCCTTCCTATCTAAAGTTAATGCCAACAAGGACTACGCACAGTAGCGCTACACCAACGAGCAGTCACCTAAAAAGAAAGATTAGGGTCTTACGGATGCTGTCTACGTCTGTGGCGTAGAGTTTGCCGCGGCTAGCGCTAGGATTAGCCGCAACGGATTCAGCGTAGAAGAAGATAACCCCCTCTACAATCTATACCTAGCGGTTGTAGGTTGCTGCATTAATATCTTTAAGGGGCTTAATACCCAGAACCGCAGGGCCGCGGCAGCCACCGTAAAGGGTAACAAGGCCCATGCCAAAGGTAAATCAGAAATCCCCATTATCTATGCAGCTTATAATACCCTACAAACCGCCATTGCCGTCTAGAAAGAAGGGGGTAGTCGCAAGAACCGCTCCTAAACCCACTAGCTCCCTTCTAAAGCCATTATCATCGCCAAATGTATAAGCAATACCTTTAGCCATCTAAACGGTACCCTTAGCGGCCTCCTAGCAATAGTTAGCAAATCTTACCTTATAGAAATCCGCAAGCCTAACGCCTAAACCACCGCTGCCGTGTCTACGCAGCTCGCCAGCATATAGGAGGACATCCTTGCCTATATCGCTGCTTTAGAAGCAGCCGTGGAAGCCCTTAAATCCACTACAACAGACTATAAGGGACAACTTAGTATATATTACGCCGGCCTCAAGGGCCTTATAGAGGTCTGCAATGTTATAAAGGACAAGGCTCTGGGGACAGTTAACGCTAGAATTAAGGAAGCCACTAAGAACATGCCCACAGCAAAAGGCATTAAGGACGTGGAATCCCGCCTCGCCACGCTAGAGAAGAGTAAAGCCACCACAGCTGCCTTAATTTCCGCTATTAAAAACTCTATTAAGACGCTCTAGACTAAGGTAAAAACCATTAAGACCTTAGCGGCTCCGGTTACGCACACCCCAATTACATCAAAGGCAGACACCCCTAGGACAACGACTTCAATGTCTTCCTCTAAGCGCAGCAGGGAGGATTCCCTAACTCCCTAGTACTACACATATTCCACGCGCCACAAGCGCCAGCCACCCATCACTAAAGGGTAACTATCCTCCGCTAGGCCAAAGGCTACGCCGAAAAAAGGGGACTCCAACAACCTATTCAGCGGCTTATACTAGCCACCCACTGTTTCCTGCTCCCGCTAGTTGGCGGCGTTTTCTGAAGAAGAATTCGAGTGCTATCACTTAAAATATTGCTAAGTTTGAGTGTTTTTACGTGGGGTATCTGCTACAAGAGGATGGAATCGGCATAATGTGCTATGGCTTAGCAGGTTGCGTTGATTTCCACAATGACTGTTGCTGCGAACGTATAATCCCTATGGGATCCCACCTATACCTAGCTTACATTAAAGGCGAATGAGGCATGCGTGTGTTCCTAATATGAGCTGTGTGAAAACCATGTCTTAATAGGTACAGGAACCCTCCCTAACACCAGCACGCGTCACGAGTTGTAAAAAACCCCAATATCTTAAGGTCACCGCGTTTATTTGGCTAGGGCTATAGCCCGGCTGCCCCGGCACGCACCAAGCACGCAAAACTCACCTTACCACAACTCCCCATCACTCCCTCGCGATCAACAACGTCGCTACCCTCTCGTCACAGGCCGCTCTCTCCTCCTTCCTCATTGCTATCATTAGCGTTCCTTACACCTCGCTACATCTCTCACCGTCTCTTTAAGCAGCAACCATTTCTCCCGCATAAAATCATCGTTTTCTACGCAGCTACACGAGTTTTCCATAGGTTTTGAGAATCCAAGCTCGGCATAGCAAGCTATACTACGCTTACTCCCCCCTGAGGGACTTCGTAAATAAACAAGAAAATCGCCAGAGACCGCAAGCGCACACTCAAACTCCTCGCTAAGCTAGGCGACTTAAGTTTCAAGGCCTGCTGCGGTGCTGACACCACGGTCTGCCAACCACAAACAGTAAAAGCCACCGTTTTTAAACTATGCCGCGTCACCACCTCTAGAGACCTCATTAAAGGCAGTTTCCATAGAACCTTCCTGCTTTATAAGATCCGTAGACTGCACCGCCTCCTGCTAGCCTATAGCTAGCTAGAATTAAACGTAGCTTTTATCTAATATGCAGCGGAGCTTAGCATAGAAGCTTTTGTCTAGCTCCCCCCAACTATTACCTTCTATATTAATAAAACGTTCACCCGGCAGGACCTCTGGACTTATATCAGCGGCAGCATTAAGGATGTAATGAACCTCTGGGAGGAGATAGCCCTTCCTGGTATCCCTAGGGCTTAGCAGCTTATTGATTTCTTTATCCACCTCGCTAAAACCTGCCATAACCCCGCTGCTTAATGCAACGCCCTTACCTACTTTAGGGAAGTGAAAGACCACAGCAGCGTTTTTGTTAGACATTGCTCCCACCTTGCCGACTTACACCGCAGGGCCTCCTGTAAGAGTGCTAAACTCCTCCTAACACTTACTGCTTACATTATAGCAATAACTAATGAGATAGAGTATAAGGTCTACACCAATAAAACCTAGAAGGACTAGTATAGTATAGCTTCCTACTACAAAGAATAGGACCTTAACGCAGAAATGGCGTAGCTCCGCAATAACGTAAGAGTGGTCTAGCACTAGGATAAGGCTAAAGAGATAGTAATAGACCTTAATATCTACGCCCTTAACGCCGTATCCAACTACCATGGGTAGGAAGTTTTTAAAAGAATCCTTACTACCCCTATGGTATAACGCGCCCTAGCAAAGGACATTCGCTTTATAATAAGACACCAGAATCACGTCGTAGATCTTAATAACCCTTAGAATAATGCAGAGGCTAATAGCAAGGAGTCTGGCGAATCCAACAGCAAGGAGTCTAGGGAGCCCGACGACACTGGCGCGTCTACTAATAACTCCAACGAGGAAGCGGAGGATTCCACTAATAACAACATGTCCACTGACGATAAGGATGACTAGTGAGAATGGGAAAGGCACGGGCACGCTAGATACTGCAGAATTATAGTAACTATTTAGGATTTCTGCTATAGATATTGTTTAGTCCGCAAGTTACGCAATAGTCCGCTTAGTTTTATTTTATCTTTCGCTTCCACACATGGCTCCTATGGATTAGTCTATAACCCTTCTACGCGCAGGATCCCGCAATAATTTCTTCCTTTCCTTTATTTATTTGTTTGCTTTAGCTTAGGATAAGCTACCTTTTCTTCCGTAAAGGGGGGACCTGTTATAGTCTGCCCCCAGAGGCGGAACCTACCTTATAAAGGAGGGTTCCGCCGCATCTAGCTTAGAGAACAACAACTTCAACTATACATACACTTAACCACCTATCTGTGACTTAAGTGTTCTCTCTTTATAACCTTCATGACGTACCACACCTATTGTGTGAGTACCCCCTATTTACGTGTGACATCCAACACGTAACAATATTAATATATATATATATAGTATTAAGTAATATTTATAAGATATAATATATAAGTAGTATTTTTTATATATATTTATAAAGATTTAATATATATAAAACTAAAACATAGTATACTTATTTTATTTACTATTTATAGAAAATATTTTCTATTTATAATATATCTTTAAGTATTTAAAATAGTATAATAAATACTATATACCTATAATAATATTATTAAACTCTTCTATATATAATAGAAATATATAATATTTATTTTATATTAATTCTATACTATATATTAAAGTTATATTAGCTTAAAATATAAAATATATAATAATTATATATATTTAAGTATAGTGAAAATATATATAATAGTTTAATATATATTATATATAATAAAGACTTTATAATACTAATATATATACTATTTAAGGTATATTATTTTATTAT
>SRPU01000981.1:0-12159 GCA_018360185.1 Claviceps lovelessii
GTTGCAATTTACCAAGGAATTCTCAGTCTGACAGGTGTCAGACAGGTGTCAGACCCACATTCCATAGAGAATTCTAAGGAAATTGCAAAAAAGAGAGAGAAAGGAAGGAAAAAAAGAAGGGAAAAAGGGGAAATTTGCAGTGCTAGCGGCCCGTGAAGTTAGGTGCCGGTCCGTTAGGCTGTAAATTTCAAAGATTTCTAGCTGGCTAGAGGAAAAGCTAGAAGTTATCGGAGTGGAAAAATCCTTATTAACAGCTGCTAGCGGCCGCGCTTCAAGCAAATAATTGCGATCGCAGCTGTTGGCAGCTGTCGGCAGTTGTAACCAGGCAGGGGTTTCGTATTGTTGTCTAGTTAGTCATAATGAAGTCCGCACTAAATTGTTCGGCCCGGGCGAAAGCGCCATTTATGTCGGGGAAAAAGGGAACTCCCGACTAATTCCACGGCCACGGGCAGCTGCAAGCTAGTGGTTATAAGCTTGTCAGCTGGCTGGCAGTTGTCGGAATATAGAAAAAAGAAGAAAGAAGAAGAAAAAGATTAGAAAAAGGTTCTAGGTCATCGGATAACGGTCCGGCACCGATAGTCAATAATAAAAGATCATCAAAAATATATCATAATTCAAGACCCTGCAACCTAGCTTACAGCTGCTGACAGCTATAAGCTAGCCCTGCCAGGGGTTGAACTTTAAAGGTTCAAGTGCGGGTGGTTTTTCTATCTAAGAATTGGCAATTTGCATTGCTTATATACTAGAAAGAGGTCACGTGCTTGCAGTCGCTGCCAGCTGTCAGCCATGTGTGCGGCTGCGCGGCTGTCAGCAATCCTTAGGGCCAAGGATCTTTGGCCCCGACACACTGTGAATCACTAACTTGAAGTTGACAGCTGGCAACCGATTAGATGGTCTGCCTAACAGTTAGTCTCCCAGGCGATTGTTGTTTTAATAAAAATTAGGTGCCGAATCGCGTTATTATAACAAACGCAGCCTCGCCCACCTCTTTACCCACCTCTTTTCCTACCTCTTTTTCCTCCCTCTTCTCTCCTTCTCTTATAACCTTACTTTTTAAGAAACCTCCCTGCTTACATAAGCCTATATTATCCCTTTTTTCTGCCCTAAGTTTCCCTTCTATAGCTATATATATTCCTATAAGATATACTATCCCTTTCCTTACCTAAGAAGCCTATAGATTTTGCTTTATTTATAAAGAAAAGCTATACTTTTGTTTTTCTTAACTTTTTACTATTTAAACTATCTAATTAGTTGCTAATATAACTAACTATATCCCTTAGCAGTATAGCATTCCCTAGAATATTTAATATATTAATTCTAAGGAAGTAAATTACTTTTATTTATAAAGTTTGCCTTTACTTACTATAATTACTAAATTATATAGTAAATTAAGTAAATTTTATATAACTTTAGAAATGCTACTTATTGCTATCCTACTTAATTAAATATTCTTAGCTTAGCCTGCAGTCTTTTAGCTAAAATTTCACTAGCTATTCTATATAGTGCACTTTAACCCTTAGCTATTTAATATAAATAGCTATATAGAGATAAGGCTAATTAATATAGGCTAAATAAAGATAAAGTAGCAAGAATACCTAAGTAATATCTATAGACTCTTATATACTCTTTTTATAAAATTTAGAAATAATTAGCTTAATTAGTTTACCCTTATTACTATAGAAAGAATTATTAAATAAGGTCTTAAGAAATATATAGTTTTCCTACCCTATAAGTTCTATATTAAAGATATAAATATTATAATTAAGACTTATAAAGCTAAAATCTCTAGTGTATATAATAGGCTTTTAAATAATAATTTAGTTAATATTTAATATAATAGCTAATAGAATATATACTTATTACACTAGAATTAATATAGTAGATGCTTTACTATAGGGTTTATTTACTTTATAAACTACTAAATAGCCTTTATCTTTAATTAATATATAGATTGCCTATACTTTTATAATACTCTTCCTTATAATTATAAAGCTAGGTTTAAGAAGTTTATTAAAAGGTTTAAGTAAGTTTTATAAATACTAAATTACTTATATAAGTTTAAAGCTATTATTATCCCTAGACTAGCCTAGAATAGTACTTATAAGTATAGCTATACTTATCTTGCTTTCTTTACTTATATTTTAAAGGGTTTTACTAAAGTTTATTTTAGTAAAATTCTAAATAAATAAACTAAAATAAAAATACTAGTAAAAGCTATTATAAGACCCTCTTTATTTAGGCAGCCTATAGCTTACTTTAAGCTTTCCTTATAGTAGTAGGTATTTATAAATAATATTCTTAATAATTTACCTATATATAGAGTTAGGATATAAAGAACTCTCTGCTTATTTACTAATATAGCTATAAATAAGTTAGGATATATAATACTATCTAATCTAAACTAAGGGCATTAATGTATAAGGTGTTATGGACTAGCCTAGATGGCTACTGCGATCTAGTGTTAATAAAGTTATTATTATCTATAAAGGGGAAGGGGAAATTACTATCCCCCTTCTCTATATATACGCTATATATACAGTATATATCCTTAGGGTTTGCCCTATAGGTGTAATAGGTCTCCTTATATACCCCTCTTCTGCTCTACTAAGGATCTAAGCTATTAGCTTAAATCTATTATATAGCCCCTCTACTTACACCGCCCCCTAGCTATTAGCTAGCTAGTAGCTATTTAAATAATAATAATAATATAAAAGTATTAGTAATGTAATCTAATAAGCAGAACTATTATATTCTAACTAATTATAATGCAGTGCTTATTAATAATAAATAAATTTAAAAATAAAAATCCTAAAATCCTAAATTAGCTAGCTAATTATACACTAGCTATTAACTATAAATATTTTATCTAGCCCCTAGGTTTCTATAAATATAAGTCTTATATTATCCCTTTATTTTATCTCTTATTAATACTTAGGTTTCTATTTAAAAGCCTATTATTATTATTTCCCCTTTAGCTTACCTTTATTTTTTTTTTTTTTTTTTTTTTTTTTTTTTTTTTTTTTTTTTTTTTTTTTTTAGTATTAATTCTTTATTACTCCTTATTAAATTCTTTTAGTAAGCTTTCCTATTACTATTTATCTCCTTAGAAGCACCTAGCTAAGTATAGTAAGAATATAGCTACTACTACTAATACTTCTTCTCCCCCCCCCCTATTTTTAAATAGCTACTATATTTTAAGCTACTATAAAGTAAAGGGTAACTTTAAAAATAAGTTATTTACCCTTATTAACCTTTTTAATTTAAATATATAGTGCTTATTCTATATTATATATATAGCTAATAATAGCCTATTTTTATATATTCTAGGCCTAGTATACTTTTATAAGAAATATAAATAAAGAAAAATAATATATATATAAAATACTACTATATTTACCTAAAGCCCTACTTTATACTACTTTACCTATAAAATAGTAGTAGCTATTTATTATAGTAAAGCTATAAAGGCACTATATATTCTTACTTATAATACTATTAATAATAAGGGGTAAAGGATTATATTAACTAAGCTATTTAAAGCTCTTTATACTTAATTTATAATTACTTTATATACTATTAAAAAGCGCGCTATACTTATAGTAGCTACTAGCTTCTCCCCTTTACTTACCTTAACTTATTTAAAACACTTTTAGTTTACTATTATTATAATACCTAAGCATTCCCTACCTACTACTACTATTAATTTTACTACTATTTATATATTAAAGACTAGCATTAACTATACTAATACCTAGTTATCTAAAGTGCAGCGCTAAGTTAAATAATTAATACCTATACATTAAGATTTATTTGCTAATATCTAGGCATATTAAACTATATTATCTACCCCTCCCCTGCCTACTAATAAGCATCTATATATACCTATACTATCCCCTTCTACTAACCTTCTTAAAGGCATATCTACCCCTTCTAGTAACCTTTTTAGAGCTATATCTATCCCTCCCTATAACCTCTTTAAAGGCATATTATTATTACCGCCCTATCCTAGCATTTTAGGTCCGCTACCTACTCCCCCTATTATACTACTGCTGCTACCCTTAGCTAGTCCTATCTAAACCTAAGGTATAACTAGCTTAAGGCTAATAAACCCTTCCTTATTTACTATAAGCTAATAGCTACCCCTACTGCCTAACCTTAACTTACCCTTTATAGCTATATTTACTAAATAGTATAAAAAAAAGGAAAAGAAAAAGAAGAAAAAGGCTTATTTAAAACCCTTATTTATCTTACTAAGAGATAAGTAGTATTAAAGTATAAAGGTATTAGGGCTAGGTTAGAGCCTAAATAGGGCTTATTATTATCTAAATATATATTAAATAGTATATTATATAGAGTTAATTAAGGAATGTATTATACCTATATTAAACTATTATTATAATATATATTACCCTAGTATAATTTAAATAATACTAAAGCCTTAGTATTCTTTAGGTTTTTAAGTAGTTTTTATATAAGCTATATATAGCTTACCTATTTAATTAGTATATTATAATACTTACTATATTCTCTAGCATTCTTTATAGCTAAAATAAACTTAACTTAGTACTTAAGAAGTCTATTTACTCTATTATTTTAAAGCTATATAGGGCTTAAGTAAAAGTTTTATAATACTTAAAAAGAAAGGGGGTTATTTACTATATATTTTATTAAATTAATATAGAAGATAGGGTATATCCCCTTTAAAATATTTAGTTTTATAGTAAAGGGGGTTAGGACCTTAAGTATAGTATATTTAGTTATTACCTAATTTAACTTCTTACTTAGGTAAAGAGTATAAATATTATAAAGGCTAAGCTATACCTTATTCCCTAGTTAGTAATACTCTACTAAATAGTATAATTTATTAAAGAATTCTTATTATTATTATTAAGTAAAGTTAATAGTAGCTTAAGTAAGTATTATACTCTATTTAATATATTTAAGGAACTAAACTACTTAACCCTTAGCTAATATATAGCTTTAGTTAGAAGCTAGTATATACTAAATAAAGTTAATATTAAAACTATAAAAGGCTATATATATACTAAGGCTAGTAATTAAGAAAGTATAATTATTAAGGGTAAGCTAGTATACTATAAAATATATAAGCTAGTCTATTTAAGCAAAGGAAACCATTACCCTAAGCACTACCTATACCTCTTAGTTTATATATTTAATACTACTATTAATTTAGGGATAGTAAAATATAAAAAGAAGCTATATAGTGCTAGTAAGAAAGTAAAGTATTAACTAAAATCCGCTTACCTAGTCTAAGCCTTAGTTTAAAATAACACTTAAAGGGAACCTATAGAAACACTATTAATAATTAAGAAAATATTAAGTATATACCTTTATACTTATACTTATTATAGCTTTTAGCTATATATACTTAAAGAGGTAATCTATAATAACTATAAGAAACTAAGGGGTATTTATATTAAATCCTAAGAGGTTAGTTATAAAGTCTATTAAAATCTATAATTAATATTTATTTAGCGCTAAAATAGGTTAAAGGAGGCCCTAATATAGGCACTAGCTCTTATAAGCCCTATAATAATAGCAGTTCTATATATAGCATATAATATTTATTAATATACCCTTCTAGTAATAGCTATAATAAAGTGCCTAAAAGATTATATTCTTCCCTAAGTAGCCTAATAAGGGTAAGTTATAGGTCTATTAAATTAGTATAGTAGTAAAGGGCTTATATTATAGTGCCTAAAGATAGCTATAGAATAATAAAGCATTATAAGTATTAATTATATAGTCTCTAACCTACTAATAGGTAGCTACCTTAGTAGAGAACTATTAGGCTCTAAACTATACTACCTTAATCTTTATATAATATATTAGGTTAGCCTATACACCTTAGTTCTAAAGGCTCTAGAGATAGGCATTAGCAAAAAAATTATGCCCCTATAGGTTAGTAGTAATAGCTATATTCTAGGTCTAATCTATATTTATTATAAATATAAGCTAAGCAGGAAGTAGGTGTAATAAATATATAATAAATACTAGGTAGAGCAGAGGTTAGGTTAGTAGAGGTCCCCTTAATTTATTCTATTTATAATAGAATAGTGCATTAGGGCGTACTGCCTAGGAGCCTAGGCAGTAATAAAGGTAGAAATTAAAGAGAGAGAGGGTCTCTACCTAGTATACCTAGTATTCTAATATTTCCCTAGGGCTTATAAAGTATTTTAAATTCTTATAGTTAGTAAGGATTATAAATAGTTTAAAACACTATAGAGCTTAGTAGACTAAGCCTTAAGGTATAAAATAATACTAAGGAGCTCCTTATTATAAATTATATAGTTCTACTAAGGGGCTATAAGTCTAGCTAAGTAATAGGCTACTAGTTATAGTATACTTACTATATTATATTAAAAAAGATAACCCCTAAGCGCCTCCCCTAATATATTAGCTTTAACTACTATATTTAAGGTAGGGTTCTATTATATAAGAATAAAGGCTAATAAGAATGCATTCTTAAGGCATTAAAAGGATATTTAATACTTAGAGGACTAAATAAATAGAATGCCCTTCTTAATAAGATTAAGTAAAGGCCTAGTAAGGTTTAAGAAGTTAGCTATAAACTTCTAATAAAAATTTATAAAGCCTAAAAAGCTATATACCCTTTATAGCCTTATTAGTGCCTTTTATTCCTAAATAGCTACTACCTTAGCTAGGTCTAGGTACACTATATAGCTAGCCTAGATAATAAACCCTAGGTACTTAACCTCTATTATACTAAAAGCATACTTATTAATATTAAAGTATAAGCTAGCTTATTAAAGGTATAAGAGAATATCCTTAGTGCACTATATATGCTCTTTATATATACTATTAGTATAAATAAGAATATTATTTAGGTAGGCTATAGCATAAACCCCTAAAGTATTCTTTAAGGCTTTATTAATATACTACTAAAACATTATAAGTACCCCTACTAAGCTAAAAGGGTATACTAGTTATTTAAAGAGGCTAAACCTTATTTAGAATGCTATTAGGGCTTTATCCCCTTAGGCTATATATAGGTAATAAAAGGTAGTATAGATATTTAATTTTATAAACCACTAGGTATTAGCTAGGGACTATAGAGTCTTCTTAATAAGCAGTAGTAGGTAATAGTTTTAGTCTATAATTTTATTTAATACCCTATAGTCTATATAGAAATACTAGCTACCCCCTACCTTTTTAACTAATAGTATTAGTATAGCTACTAAGGAGAAGAAGGCTTAAATTTAACCTTTATTTATTAGGTTTATAATTTACTTCTATATTTTTAATAGCTAATTCTATAGTATATTATAAAGGAGTGCCTAAAGTAGGTTTAGTATACTACTATTAGAATTATATTATAGTTAAATATAATAATTAGCCTAGCCCTAGTAAGAAGGTAAGGCACTAGCATTTTTATAGTAAAATAGGTCTTTAAAGTTAGCTAGCTTACTAGGTAATAAAAAGAGGTCTTTATCTTTCTTTAAGGGTGCTAGGCCTACTATAAAAGTAAGAATAATATTAATTTTATATAGACTTATAGCTATAACACTGCTTACCTTATTTAACTTTAATATATATTAAGCTAAACTAGTATATACTAAGCCTATTATAGTAATTATTAGCAATATTATATCTTAAGCATTAGAGGCATAAATCTATAGACTGCTCTATATATAAATAATAAGCAGGCGTTTAGTAGCGTATAGTATAATATTATTTTAAGCTATTTATAGCATTTTAAGAATATAGTCTTATAAAAGACCTAGAATAATATAGGCTATAATAAGAAATATCTACCTATTTAGGTTAGCCCTAAATTATATAAAATAAGTAATTTATAGCTACTAAGAGGTATTAGTATAGCTATACTTTATTACTATTATAGTAGTAGTTAGGGTATATAGTTAAGTTAAGGGGATTTATTAAAGGCCTAGCCTTTAAACTATACTTTTACTTATAATAATATAGCTATTATAACTATTATCCACTTAAGTATTAATAAACTAAGAACTATTATAAAGAAGGGGAAGGAGAAATAATGCCTTCTTTATATAATATTCTATCTCCTTATAAATATTTAAGCTATTACTAATATAAATATAATATAAGCTATTACTACCTATATATATTCTACTATTAAAACTTATATAATAAAACTATTTTTTTCTAAGTTAAAACTATTCTTATTATTAAAGGCCTTCTTATTAAAAGCATTTAAAACCCTAATTTTAGGTTCTTTTAAAGGGTAGTAGGCTAGGAGTTAAGTATAGCCTTTAATATAGTAGCTATTACTACTATAATATAAATATTACTAAGTAGCCTTATAGTATTTAATAATATCTTTTAAGACCTATATTATATATACTATACCCTTAATAGCTATAGGTTTTACACTAAACTTAGCCTTACTAAAGGACTTATAGCCCTATCTAATATTTATAAAGCCTATAGAGTTAATACCTATTATAGTTATATTGCCTTTATAGTTATATTTACCCTAAGGCTAGTAGTATGCCTTAATATACTTTTTAATTTAATATAAATTAATATTTAAGGCAATGCTATAGTATTATATAATTACTATAAGATAGTTAAAATAGGGAATATTATAATCTATATAGCAGTCTCTTATTTACTTATTAAGTTTTATTTAGAGCTAAGTAAGTTTTATTATATTTACTTAAGTACTACCTTTAGCTAGGTAAAGCTTTTATTTAAAGTAAATAAAGAAATTAGTAAACTACTTATCTAGGTATTACTCTAATTAGTTTAGCTTTATAATTATATATTCCTTTTAATAAAGGTTTATAAATATAGTATTAAGGTAGTTAAGGAAATAACTAGGTATATACTAATAGTTACTACTAAGCTTAAAGAATAAAGTAATTTATATTTAAACCTTAGGTAATAAGTTTTAGTAAATAAGGAACTACTTATTATAGTTAGTACTAATAAAGTTTAAGTTAGCCTTTAGCTTATATATTATAAGGCTTTACTAAGCTTAGAATAAAGCCTTATTTCTATTATAAGGGTTCTCTATTAAAAGTGGTTTATATTTAGGTTATACCTAGTTAGGATATATTAAGGCACCTATATAGAATGCCTAATTTATTAAGGCTACTTAGTAGTATAGTTCTTTAAGCTAAGCCACTATTAAAGCAATAGTTTTATAAAGGTAGTATAAATTCTATACATTACCTAATTAGGCTACTTATTTATAATACTAAGGATTTATTATATTATATATATATAAATAAATATTATAAATAATATTATAATAAATAATAATTATTATAAACTAGCTTAAATAGCTACTATAATTTAGTATTAATAAAGTTATTATTATTTATAAAGAGAAAGGGAAAACTACTATCCCCCTCCTCTATATATACACTATATATACAGTATATATCCTTAGGGTTTGCCCTATAGGTGCAATAGGTCTCCTTACGTGCCCCTCTCCTACTCCGCTAAGGATCCAAGCCGCTAGCTTAAATCCATCACATAAGGTTTAATATTAACTACCTTAATTAAAGGCTAGAAGGGAAATTCCTTCTTTTTTAAATTCTTAGCTAAATAGCTAGGGAAGGCTAGTTACCCTCTCTTACATTAATAGCCTAGAACTATTATTTAAGCAATATTAAATAAGTTATAATATATAATTAAGAGTAGGCATAGTTCTAGAGCGTATAACTATAGAATTCTTAGGCCTTACTAATAATTATAATATATTCTAAACCCTAAATTATTAATAGCATTATTTTAATGTAAATAATTTAGTAAAGGAAGAAACTTAATAATGCTATAACCTTATAAAGAATAGATTACCCTTCTCTTTTACTACTAATTCTATAAAAAGCATTTAATTAAAAGGTTCTTTCTCCTAAGAGTTCTTTATTATTACTTACTATTATATTAAAAGCGCTTATACTACTTAAGCAGTTCCCTTACTCCCTTAATAAAACTAGAAAATAGTATAAATATAGTATATTAACCTTAAATACTCTTATAAATCTCTTATAACTATTTATACCTTTATTTAGTAGTTTATATAAAGAAAAAGAGGCCTTAAAGTAATACTAGTAGGAAGAATTTATAGCTAGGGCATAAGCATAGCTAAATAGCAATATTACTAAGTATATTATAAAAGAAGCATAAGCTAAAGAAGTGCTATAGTAGAAGTTAAATAAAGCTAACTATAGTAAATAGCTATAGGCTACTTACTTTAAAGAATTAAAGGGAGAAGAGTAAGACCTAGCTTATAATATATTATTAAAGAATACTAAAGAAATTAACCTTTAGAAAGCAGCCTATACTACTATAATAGGTTTACTACCTAAGCTATATTATAAAAAGGTCCCTTAATATAATATCTTAGCCTTCTCCCTTAGTTTTAGGTTATATTTATTAATTATTTCCCTAAAATTAGTAGCCTATAAAGCTTAAAAGAAAATTATAGTAAGAGCGTATATAAAAATAAGAGGTAATAGGGAAGAAGCAGAATTTTATACTAAAAGGGCTTAGTAATGTTATAATATAATAAAAAGTTAATTAATTACGCTAAAGAAATAATAAGGAAGGAAAGATAACCTAATAACCTTAATAATGCCTAGGTTATTAAAGAGAACTAAAAGAATAAAATTAAACTAAAAAAGTACTAAGATTATTTAATTAAAAGAGTTTTATTTATTTAAATCTTATTAATATTGTTTTTATTAGCTTATAGTTGCTTCTTTAGGACTATAAGCCTAGGGAGGTATTATATTAGGGCTAAAGAGACATAGGCTATAAATAGGTAGAAAGAGGTTATTATAACGACTAAAGGCATTAGACCTTAGTATAATATAATTAAACTATTTAATTAAATAGTATAAAAAGGTCCTAAGCCCTTAAATAGTTAAAAAATATTATTTATTTTCTATTTTTTAATTTTAGTGCATAGATGTAAAAGTACCTATTACTATAATGTTTTAATAACCTAGCTATAGTTACTACTATATTAAAGATATTTTATATTTTATTATAAACCCCTTACTATTTTTAACTTTCTAATATTCTAAACTATTTAATTAAAAAGAATTCTAACTATTTATAACTTTTCTTATACGGGTTTCCCTCTTCTAAGTGCCCGCTTACTACTATTACAATCTGGAATACAATGGGGAGCTTCGTTGCGTTTATGGGCATACCGCTCCTTTTGGTGTTGTGTTTCTTTTCCCCCCGTCACAACAGCACAACCTCTTCTGCGTAGAGCTCTTAAACGCATCTCCCGCTCTCTCGTTATCTTGTCGTTTTTCTTCTTTCTTTACTAACCCCTTTTTTCTTTAAACGCTCTGTCTTTTTGAATGCTCTAATAATTCTTTCTATTATAAATTATCTTAACTAGCCTTGCTCTTAGCTCCCTAATATCCTTAACATTATTACTTAAAAGGTTAATAAATAGTCCCTTTTTTCTTTAAATAATTTAGCATAGCGTAATAGAGGCGTGATTTTTTATATAATAACTAAGACCTATATAGTATATAATTTATCTAATTAGATTATAGACATTAGAGCTAATAACTCCTAAGTTTTATTATCTTTTCTAGATTTTAGTGCTTAGTAGCACTAACCTTAGTAAGGGCAGTGTCCCTATATATTCTTTAATTACTATTTAAAGAAAAAAGCTTAAGAATTAGCTATAATACTATATAGACTTCTTTAAAGCTATCTCCCCTTAGAAAGACCTTTTTAAAGAAGTTTTATATACTTATTCTAAACTTTAGAAGCCTACCTATACTAAAAAATAGACTAATAGTATTATTATTCCTATAAAGCTTATTTATCCTAAGGGGTATTTTATAATAGCAATTATAGAATGCCTTAAATAAAAGCTATCTTTCCTTATATAAATATATAGGATAGTAAATAAGGTATTTTACTCTTCTTATACTAATATATATCTTAAGATAGTTACTGCTTTTAGAGAGTATATAAGTGCCCCTTATTATAAATATATTTCTTTTAAAAATATCTATAATAGTACCTATAGTAACTATATTTAGAAGTTTAAGAGCTATAAGTGGGTATAAGCCTAGGGATATTATATAGAAGCTAGCAATGCTTATCCCCTTATACCCTTCTTAGAAAAAGAGGCTAAGGGGGCTAATATAAGGGACC
>SRPU01000982.1:0-12152 GCA_018360185.1 Claviceps lovelessii
GATAGGGGCCCTGCAGAATTTTTCTTAGGGGTGCAAATCTAGCGTAATTGGAAAAATAGGGTCCTAAAAATACACTAAAAACAGTATATTTTAGAGGCCCTAGCACGCTTTAAGCTAGAAAATTGCAAATCTATTAGAATTCCGCTGCAACTAGGGGTCTTAAAGCAACAGCTTACTAAGCCCCTAATATCTAAATTAGATATAAAAGAATATCAGAGCATAATTAGTACTATAATGTATCTTATGCTTTTAACAAAACCTGATGTTGCCTTTGCGCTGCAGTAGCTTTCAACAGCCCTAGCAAGCCCATATTTAGAGCATTTAAATGCTGCTAAAAACCTGCTAAGATACCTATCAGGTATAAAGGAATTAGCTATAATTTATAAGGGCCCTACCCCTATAAATAACATAAAAACAGCTAAAGCTAGCCCTAGCTCTAGCTTAGTTAGATTTTGTAATAGCGATTTTGCTAGAGATAGAAGCTCTTCTAAATCCACTTATGCTTATCTTTATAAGCTAGCAGGGGGCCTAATTAGCTAGAAATTAAAAAAGGCTAGCACTATAGCCTTATTAACAACAGAAGCTAAGTCTAACGCTATCTGCGAGACTTTCCGGGAGCTTCAGTGGCTTAAAGGGATTTTTATAGAGCTAAAAACACCTATAAAACCCCCTATACAGATTTTTTGCGATAACTAGGGAGCTATAAAGACCGCTTATAATCCTACTCTTCATAGCCATACTAAGCACACCCTTCTAAAATTTCACTATAATTAACAATTAGTATTAAAAGGGCTAGCTAAGATTGCTTACCTAGATACTAAGAAAATGCCTGCTAATAGGCTTACAAAGCCCCTTATTAGCCCTATACACCTTATTTTCTTAAACCTTATAGGGCTAAAACCCCTATAATTTATCGCTAAAGCCACCACAACAACGCCTAGCTAAAGGCACTAAAACAACCATAAAAACACTCAGAAAATCGAAAACAATCACAAAAACAAAGAAAGAATAAGGTCTCTGCTTTCAACAGCAATTCCTTCGCGAAATGCTATGCATTACTATAGTAAAAAGTCATCTACCCTAGAGCCCCGATTTTAGGCTCTATAATTCTGCAATTTATTTTTGTTTTGGAATTTTCCTGGATTTTATATGACTTTTTCTTTCGCTTTCGCCCTTAGCGCCCTATAATAACCAGCCCTAATACTTCTTCAGAGGGGGTGTTAAAAATAACAGGGTTATTTACAGGGGATTCCTCACTATTAGTGCTATAATTATAGCGCTCATAGAAGCATCTTATAGGGGGGCTTTGCTAGCCAGCAAAGCCGGTGCAAGCCAGCAAGCTTGCGCGCGTGCGCGCAGCACAACCACGGAATTCCGACCGAAGGTCACGTGCGTGGAGCTCGCAGCTGCGAGGTCCCCACAAATCTTCACTTTTTGCCCTTCCACGCCCATTCTGACAGCTGCGCGGTCGGGCTGACGGCTGTCGGGCGCGGGGCCAACTTTGGATTGGATTTGTAGGGCAACCGGCAAAGCTACGGAGGAACGGATTGAACGGGCCGACTGAGCTGCCGAAGGCAGCTTAGTCAGCAAAGGTGGTTACCCTATAACGTTGGTTTTTGCTGTTTTTCGCAATAAGGAGGAATTTGTAAAGAATTTTAAGACTAGATTCTTTATCGCTAAATTTGGGGCTTTCTTTCTATGTAATTATCTAAAAAATCGATTTTTAGGTTGCGCGCATTGATTTTCACTAAGTTAACCGAATAGCAAGCACGTTAGCAGCTAATTTGTATAGCCGTGAGTCTATTTTTTTGTTTTCCTATACAAATAAATTTTGCAGAAAATAAAAAGTGGCTCACGAAGCCTAGCTAGCGACCGGGATCCACCAATAAGGTTGGAGGGTATGTGAGGGAAGGAAGTAAAAAACCCCCTCATAGCCGCCGACCGTACGGACCGTTAGAATCACTCTTGCTAGCCGCGCACACCCGCAAAGTCAGAGATTAGATATAATTTTTATTGGATATTATTATTGCAAATTCTTCAGCGAATTGAATAGTGCTAAAAGCAACGCAAAAGCTTCCATTTTACGTGAGATTTAGCTGACTGTAGCTTGCTGCAGTGCTCTGCTCTGCAGAGCAGTGGACCTGTGGGTGCACGCTTACTGAGCCCACTACCTTAGTAAGCTGTGCTCTACAGCACCCACCTCAGTTATTTCTAATAAACTCTAATATAGAAGCTAAGGAATCCTACCTTACTTTATTAGGATACTATATAATTAAGGAAAGCATTATTAAAAGTAACTTAAATAAAAATAAATCTAACTTTATAAATGCTTTCTATATAAGAAAGCTAATACTACCCCTTAACTTATACTATAAGAAAACTATAGTATCTAAAGAACTAACTAATAGTTAGGTTATTAAAGCTATAATAAGGCTATATTAGTTAGAAATTACTAGAAAAAGAAAGGTAACTACCTATTTTAAGGTTAACCTTTACTTTAATAACTAAAGGTAGGACTATAAAATTTACCTTAATATAGAAACTTTATTAATATTAGTTAATAAGGAGTAGCTTTAATAAAATAGGTATAATATTTAATAAGGAACCTAAAAGCCTAAACCTATAAATAGTGTAAATTTCTCCTTTTATATTATAAAAACCACTACCTTTAACTTCTATATTAAAGGGAAAGCTAAAGAAAAGTTAATATTTAGCTACTTTACTATAACTACTAATATAATAAAGGAACTTACATTAAAATTATTAATTAGTATAGATTTTATATATAATTATAGTATTAAAATTAACTTTATTAACCCTAGGGTTATTTTCTAATTTATATATAATATAACTATACCTAGCTATATTTTCCGCCCTACTAATATAGTTCTAACTAGAAGGGTTATTATAACGCACTATATTACTATACTGCTATATAGCTTAGAAGTTATGCTAGTCTTCTAGAAGGACTATATAGTATATAAGGCAATAAGTATTTATTACTTTATCTTAAAAAACTGCTAGATTTTTAATAGTATTATAAATTATAAATAGGCTAAATGCTTATTAATTTATAACTTTATAAATCTTTTAATCTATATTAAGCCTAACTAAAGACTAAAAAACCTCTATAGACTAAACTCTATAGACTCCTACTTTACTACAAATAATATTAAGAATTTTTCTACTTTTTATAGTTAAGATATTAATATCCCTAAAGGCTATAAAGAGCTAATAGTTTTAAAGAATATTCTTTCTTCTAAGGCTAAAGGAAATATTAAAGAAAATGCTAATAACCTTAACCTAAAGGTAGTTAATAGTAGCATTTCTTTATATAATATTATATACCTAAATAATGTGCTATTTATTATAAATAAGTTTAGCATTAAGATTATAAATCTTAACCCTACTGCTATAGAAAAACTTATTAAACTTATTAATAAATATAATATTTACTATAACTAAGAAGTAGTGCTAATGCCTAAGAAGGAATAAATATATATTAATTTTATTAATAGATAGCAAAATTAGCTAAAACCCTTATAAGTATACTACTTAAGTAGGAAAGATTTTAAGAAATTCTATAAAATCTTTAATAAAAAGTATAAGGTAAGTAAGATATTTTACCTTAAAGTAAGCAAGAAAGCACTATACCTATACCTTAGTTTTTTTATTTAATATAATACTAAAAAAAAATATAAAGAAAGAGTAGTAATTAATATAAAGCCTATAAATAGTATTACTATTTTAAATATATACCCTTTGCCTAATTAAGGCAATATTATAGAGAATATATAAAGAAAGTATTAAATATCCCTCCTAAATGCTTCTAGTTTCTTTAACTAACTTTTAATATAGTATAAGCACTATAATAAAATAGTAATAATCTCTAAGAGAGGAATTAAGGTATCCTATATTATAATATAGAAATATAAGAATTCCCTAGTATATACTTAGCGTTTTATAAATAAGTAATTCTATAAGTATTAAGCCTTTATATAAATATATATTAATAATATTGCGATTTTCTCTAATACCCTTAAAGAATACTTAGCTTACCTTAAGATTATTTTCTAAATTCTTAAGAAGTGCTGCCTATATATTATAGCTAAAAAGTTATTTATTAGCTATCCCTTAATTTAGCTTTTAGGTTTTATTATAAATATAAAGGGTATTACTAATACTAATAACTATATTAAGGCCTTTAAGAACCTCTAAATGCCTACTATACTCTTAACTCTTAAAACCTTTATTAGTATAGCTAGCTTTCTCTATATAGAGGTCCCTTAATTTAATTTATATATTAAACCCCTATAGAATAGAAAAACTAAAATCCTTTATAACCTTTATAAGAAAAATAAGCTCCCTATTAGGTTATTTAAATAGGTATAGAATTATATAGCCTAATAAGTAAGTTTTACACCCTTAGAGCAGGAAATTATATTTTTTAAAGCAATTTAAGAACTCTTATATATTAAAATCCTACTTTAGTACTATAACCTTAAGAGACCCCTCTTTTTTAAGGTTAATGTATATAAGGAGGGCTTTAGCCTATATACCTTTTAATTAGCTATTAATTAGAATAGTATTAGCATCCCTAGTAAGGATATTAATAGTAATAAGCTTTACTTTATTTTATTTCTCTTCTAACTAACCTTAGCTATTAAAAAGAGGTATAGCTTAATAGAAGTGGAGATTACTACTATTATATAGGGAATAAGGAAGCTAAGAAGAATAGCTTAATCTAACTTATTAGCTATAAATATTATTACTAATTACTTACTAGTAAAGGGCATTATTTAGTATATCTTACTTATAATAATAAACCTTAATAAAGCTAACCTTAAGCTAGCTAAAGTTACAAATTACCTTTTATAGTTTAAAATCTATATTATCTATATTTTTAGCATATTAAATATAGTACCTAATGCCTTCTTTTAATTACTTATAGATATTAGCTACTAGGAAGTAGCAGACTATAGTAAATTTAATAAACTTAATGCTTATATATACTTTAGAGAAAAATCTATAGCTACTATAATTATAAATAAGGATTTAAAGGATTCTATTATAATAGGGTATTAGTATAATATAAAGTATAGCTAGATTATTAAGAGTATTACTATATATAGGGAGAAGTAGTACTAAGCTAATTAGAATTAGCTATAAATTCCCCTATATAGCTAGGACCTTTAAGATAATAGACTTCTTTATTATTATAATTTAAAGAGACTATACTAACTCTATATTCCTTAAAACTATATAAAAACTTTGCTTTAACTAACTTATAATAATACTTATTACTTTAATATAGGGAGAATAGCAGAGGAGCTCTCTACTATATGCTTTCTATAAATAAGTAGCTAAATATACACCTATATAGTATACTATAGTATCTATAGGGAAAACATAGTCCTTTAATTATAAGCTTTAGGAGAGATAAAACCTCTTTAAACTAAGCCTATGCCTTTCTATAGTATTTCTCTAGACTTTATTATAAATATACTAAAGGTTAGCTCTTTAAAGATAATATAGGCAGTAAAGGGATTTACTACCTATAACTTACTCTACTCTATTAACTGCCTTTTTAGTAAGAAAACTATTCTTATTTCTAGTTATAAGGAGTATTTAGTAGAAATTTAGGCTAAACTTCTCCTTAAAGGGCTTTACCTTACTAACTAGGGTTTTCTATAAAAAATTATTAGTAATAAGGACCTAAAATTTATTTCTAAACTCTAAACTGCTTTATTTTATAAGCTAGAAGTAAAATTCCTTATAGCTATAGTGTATTACCTATAGACTAATAGAGTAGTAGAGCGTAAAAACTAAATAGTAATTATTATAATATAGTATTATACTATAATAAACCTAGATACCCCCTAGCCTTTAATACTTTTAGCACTTTAGCATTACCTTAATAATATAGCTATAGCTTTTATTAACTATTTACTTAATAAGCTTATACTTAGTTATAAGCTACTTATAGTAGTAAACCTTTTTTAAAATTTAAATAAATCTATTACTAACCCTAAAAATACTAACCTCTTAATGCTTTAAAAGTTATATTAAAGAGAAGCTAAGTATACTATTATTATAGTAGTAGTACTTATAAAAATCTAATATAATTCTAAGTATAACCTAATGAATATTAGCATTAAAGATATAGTATACCTTAGACTTTACTTAAGCTATAAGCTTCTAGGTAAGCTTAAGAAAAAGTAGTCTCCCTAGCGTACTAAGCTATATAAGGTCTTAGAGTAGATCTCTTCCCTTTCTTTTTACCTTAATTTCCTACTAACTTTATAGATTTACTCTATAGTTTTTATAGCTTATATTTAGAAACTATAGTAAGGTAAGAATCCTTTTAAAAAAGCTAAACTAATACTGCCCCTAGTGGATTTAACTAAATTAGAAGAAGTAAATTACTAGGAAATTAAGAGAATTTAGAATTATTATATATAATTCTTTTAAAAAAGGGGTAAGAAGCTTTATATTAATTTCCTAATTTACTAAAAGGAATATTCTACTAAAAATAATTAGTGGATTTCTAAAGAAGAAATGCATGTTAACACTGCTAAGATAGTTAATAAGTACCTTGCTATAAATATTATTAATTAGAATAAGGAATACTATAAAAAAGGTCTTACAGTGCCTCCTAATTAATAAATATTCTAGTTAAGCTAGTTCTACATTTAATTTTATAAATATATATAAGGAAATTCTTACTAGTGGAAAATATTAATTATTTTCTAACTCTCTATACACTATAAGAACTTACCTTAAGTTTACTTTTATAAGCCCTATTAGGGTATATAAAAAACCTTACTTTCTACACTTTCTCTTACCTTCCTTTTTCTCTCTTTTGCCTTTACTTTTTATTTCTTCCTTCTTTATACCTTTCTTTATAGCTACGCTCTTCCCTACTATAGTTAATTATACTTAATTTATAATTTCCTACTAGATTTATAGCCTTACTACTATTATTTATACCTATTTAACTAACCTTAGCAGCTTTCCAAATTTAATAGCTTAGAGCTATCTTAGCTATCTTTATAAGCTTCTATACTAATAATTAGTAGATGCATTAGTGGCAGAAGCATTAGGAAGAGGTATATAGTAGCTTTTCTGCGTTTATTCTATCTTTATACACTAAAGCTCTTATTAAATTAAGTCCTTACTTATAGCTTCCTATATATTTCCTTAAGTAGTTAGTAATAGAACTTAAAGGCAATATAGATAGCTATAGTATTAACCTAACTAACCTACTAGGACTTAATTTTAACCCTTACCTTTAGAATACTAATATCCTAACTAACTAGCTAAAGGAAGCTTTTATTACCTAGAGTAATATATTCCCTATAGGCAATAGTAAGAATATAGGTATAGCTTACACTACTCTAGCTATTATTGCCCTTAATAATAATAAGGAGGCACCTTTTAATATAAAGAATAAGGAACCTATTAGGGATAATAATAATACTAGTAATATTAAAAAAGGGGCTACTATAGGCCTAGGTTCTATAACTACTACTAATAAGGTAGCTAGATATATCTCTAATAGCTAAATGCATTAGTATTTACACTAATTTATAAAAACTAATAGTAGAATATATATACCCTATAATAAAGCTAATAAATTTGCCTTCCTATTTAAAGTTAACCTTAATAAAAACTATACTAAATAGCGCTATTATAATAACTAAGTGCTTAAGAAAAAGGATTAGGGTCTTATAGATACTATCTATGTCTATAGCATAGAGTTTACTATAGCTAGTGCTAGAATTAGCTATAATAGATTTAGTATAGAAGAAAATAACCCCCTTTATAATCTATACCTAAAGGTTATAAATTACTATATTAATATCTTTAAAGGGCTTAATACCTAGAACTATAAGGCTATAGTAGCTACTATAAAGGGTAATAAGGCCTATACTAAAGGTAAATTAGAAATCCCTATTATTTATATAGCTTATAATACCCTATAAACTGCTATTACTATCTAAAAGAATAGAGGTAATTATAAGAACTACTTTTAAACCTTCTAGCTCCCTTCTAAAGCTATTATTATTACTAAATATATAAGCAATACCTTTAGCTATCTAAATAGTACCCTTAGCAGCCTTTTAGTAATAGTTAGTAAATCTTACCTTATAGAAATCTATAAGCCTAATGCTAAAACCATTACTGCTATATCTATATAGCTTATTAGTATATAGAAGGATATTCTTATCTATATTACTACTTTAAAAATAGCTATAAAAGCCCTTAAATCCACTATAATAAACTATAAGAAATAACTTAGTATATATTATACTAGCCTTAAGAGCTTTATAAAGGTTTATAATATTATAAAGAATAAGGCTTTAGAGATAATTAATACTAAAATTAAGGAAGCTACTAAGAATATATTTATAGTAAAAGGTATTAAGAATATAGAATTCTGCCTTACTATACTAAAGAAGAGTAAAGCTACTATAGCTACCTTAATTTCCACTATTAAAAACTCTATTAAGATGCTCTAAACTAAGGTAAAAACTATTAAAACCTTAGCAGCTCTAGTTATATATACCCTAACTATATTAAAGGTAAATACCCCTAAAATAATAACTTTAATATCTTTCTTTAAGTATAGTAGGAAGGATTTCTTAACTCTTTAGTACTATATATATTTTATACGCTATAAGTGCTAGCTACCTATTACTAAAAGGTAACTAACCTTTACTAGGCTAAAGGCTATACTAAAAAAGAGAGACTTTAATAATTTATTTAATAGCTTATACTAGCTACTTACTATTTCCTACTCCTATTAATTAGTAGCGTTTTCTAAAGAAAAATTTAAGTGCTATTACTTAAAATATTACTAAGTTTAAGTATTTTTATATAGAGTATTTACTATAAAAGAGGTAGATTTAGTAGGGTATACTATAATTTAGTAAGCTATATTAATTTTTAGAATAACTATTGCTATAAATGCATAATCCTTATGGGATTCTACCTATACCTAGCTTATATTATATATAAATAAGGTATATATATATTTTTAACCTAAGCTATGTAAAAACTATATCTTAATAGGTATAGGAAACCTCCTTAACGCTAGCATATACCTTAAGTTATAAAAAACCTTAATATTTTAAGGCTACTATATTTATTTAACTAGGGTTATAGCCTAGCTACCCTAGCATACACTAAATAATATAAAAACTTACTTTATTATAACTCTTTTGCATTTTCCCTTATATTTAATAATATTAATACTCTTTTATTATAAGTTACTCCTACCTCTTTTCTTATTACTATTATTAGCCTCTCTTATATATTACTATATATTTTATTATCCCTTTTATAGTAGCTGCCTTCTTTTATATAAAACTACTATTTTCTATATAACTATATAAGCTTCCCTTAGTATTAGGGGCTAAACCTAGTATAGTAAGTTATATTATACTTACTCCCCCTTAGAAAACTTTATAAATAAATAAGGAAATTACTAAAGACTATAAGTATACCCTTAAACTCCTTACTAAGCTAGGTAACTTATATTTTAAGGCCTACTATAGTATTAATACTATAGTTTACTAACTATAAATAGTAAAAGCTACTATTTTTAAACTATACTATATTATAACCTCTAAAGACCTTATTAAAGGTAGTTTCTATAAAACCTTTTTACTTTATAAAATCTATAAACTATACTACCTTTTACTAGCCTATAGCTAGCTAGAATTAAATATAGCTTTTATTTAATATACTATAAAGCTTAGTATAAAAGCTTTTATTTAGCTCTCTTTAACTATTACCTTTTATATTAATAAAATATTTACTTAGTAGAACCTTTAGGTTTATATTAGTAGTAGTATTAAAAATATAATAAACCTTTAGGAAAAAATAGCCCTTTTTAGTATTTCTAGGGCTTAATAGCTTATTAATTTCTTTATTTACCTTACTAAAACCTACTATAACTTTACTGCTTAATATAATGCCTTTACCTACTTTAAGAAAGTAAAAAACTATAGTAGTATTTTTATTAAATATTACTTTTACCTTATTAACTTATACTATAGAGCTTTTTATAAAAGTACTAAACTCCTTCTAATACTTACTGCTTATATTATAGTAATAATTAATAAGATAGAGTATAAAGTTTATATTAATAAAACCTAAAAAGGCTAGTATAGTATAGCTTTTTATTAAGAGAAATAGAACCTTAATATAGGAATAGTATAGCTCTATAATAACCTAAGAGTAACCTAGTACTAAAAAAAGGTTAAAGATATAGTAATAAACCTTAATATTTATACCCTTAATGCTATATTTAATTACTATAGGTAGGAAGTTTTTAAAAGAATCCTTACTACCCCTATAGTATAATATACCCTAGTAAAGAATATTTACTTTATAATAAGACACTAGAATTATATTATAGATTTTAATAACCTTTAGGATAATATAGAGGCTAATAGTAAGGAGTTTAGCAAATTTAATAGTAAGGAGTCTAAGGAGCTTAATAATACTAGTGTATTTACTAATAACTCTAATAAGAAAGTGGAGGATTCCACTAATAATAATATATTTACTAATAATAAGAATAACTAGTGAGAATAGGAAAGGTATAGGCGCGCTAAATACTATAGAATTATAGTGACTATTTTAGGATTTCTACTATAAATATTATTTAGTCTATAAGTTATATAATAGTTTGCTTAGTTTTATTTTATCTTTTACTTCTATATATAGCTTCTATAGGTTAGTTTATAACCCTTCTATACATAGAATCCTATAATAATTTCTTTCTTTTCTTTATTTATTTATTTATTTTAGCTTAGAATAAGCTACCTTTTCTTCTATAAAGGGGGGATCTATTATAGTCTGCCCCTAGAGGCAGAACCCACCTTATAAAGAAGGGTTCCGCCATATCTAGCTTAGAGAATAATAACTTTAACTATATATACACTTAACTACCTATCTATAACTTAAGTGTTCTCTCTTTATAACCTTTATAATGTACCACACCTATTATGTAAGTACCCCCTATTTACGTGTGACATCCAGCACGTAACAACTATAGTGCTATGCTATATATATAACTTTTATTAATATATTTAATATAACTTTTATAAACTAATTTACTTTATTATTTATTTATAAGTTAAGTAGTGCTTTATTTAATTTAGCTATAATGTCAAGGCTGGATACGGGATACTGCTTAGTGGAGTGAAGACTGAGACACAGAAGATGCACTGCGACGTAGCTACTAGGTAGGGGGTAGTGCTTAAAGGTATAAATCTCTGCCTTATTATATAAATATGCGCGCTTCTCCTTTTATATGCCTCCCTAGTGCGCTGCTAAGTTATAGTAAGGGCACTATATACCTTATAACTTCTATACCCCCCTTAGTTCTTATAAGGCTAGCTATATATAAAGCTTAGAGAAAAAATAATTATAATAGAATACTCTCTCTTTCCTTATAATTACCCTTAATTATAGTTTTATAAATAGGTTATAGCTTACTTACTATTTACTAGTAGCTTCTATAATAGCTTTACTTTCCTTAGTATTATACTTATTTCCCTATAAAGTAAAGACTGCCTTTTATTGCCTCTCCTTAGTAATTTATAGTTATATTAAGAGCTTACTATTATTTTACTATTTACCTAAGGCCTTTATAATAGTTTTACTGCCCTTAGTATTATACTTATTTCTTTATAAAGTAAAGACTGCCTTTTATTACCTCTCTTTAGTAATTTATAGTTATACTAAAAGCTTACTACTATCTTACTATTTACCTAAGGTCTTTATAATAGCTTTACTTTCCTTACTATTATACTTATTTCTTTATAAAGTAAAGCCTGCCTTTACTATTAAGCTTATTTCCTTATAAAGCTAAATCTAAGAATACCCTTATTTCTTATTACCTATCTTACTAACTATACTTAGTTATAACCTTTAACTAGTATATCTTTAATAGGTTAAGGTAACTACGCTACTACTATACTGCTTATTAAGGGTATCTTCCTTATAAGCATCCTAATTTACTAGTTTATAATTATTATATTATAGTATTATTTTCTAGCCTTATTTTTTTTATAAAACCTTACTTTTCCTTATACTAAGGAGTTATAGTAATATAGTAGTATACCTACTAAGCATTA
>SRPU01000983.1:0-12152 GCA_018360185.1 Claviceps lovelessii
AAAAAAAAAAAAATGAAAAATGAAAATAAAGGAAAGGGGGTGGAAGGGAGGGGGAAAACGCAGCAAAGGATGGGTAACTGGGCAGGACTCAAGCATCCTTCTCTCCCTGTTTTTAGTCGGCAGTTTTTTGGAGGGAATATGGTCAGAGCAGAACATGAGTGGAATAGGAGGTTTCGCATCCACGATGAATGCGATGAGGTATTGAAGACTCAGAAAGCCTGCACGATTGTACGTGAAGTGGTGACTTGTGATGACTGCGTTTTTTTTAAATGTTTAGTAGTAAGTCTGGTAGTAAGTACTTGGGCAGATGGAAGGAGCAGATTGTGGTATCATGGTATCCACCAATTGGAATTGCCGCTTATTTATCTGATACCTCCACGCGAGCTTGTCCCGAGAGGGAAGCCCTCCTAGCTTCCATGTCGCCTCTGGGATGGATGCGAATCCCATCCCAACCTTTTGGCGTCCGTCGACCTCTACCTATGAACCTACAAACGTAGATTATCCTGCCCGTTTTCGGACGCAGAACAAAAATCCATTCTACTCTTGATTCGTGCCAAGGCGTATACTTTTTTTTTTAGCGTCGCTGCATGTGTATTTATGCACCATGGCTATAGCAGTTGGTTGTCTCATGATGTGTCCTCCCCGAAAAGACGCAGTACATACACTATCTGCGTGGGGGCCAGATGATGTGATATAGCACGGGGGCTGACAGGAGACGGCGTAGGCAGTCGGTCAGATCTGTTCGACGGCGTCGATGAAGACGAATCTCGATCAGTGCGTGAGGTTAGTTGCCAGGGCGGCAGTCGGTGGTGCCAAGGTACGTGAAGTCGTGAAGGGGGTGTGCGTGCTGGAGCAAAGGTGGTGATGGTTTGCGTATATGTTGGGACCTTGTACGGAACGGTTCCTGTGCTGCTTTTTTTTTTAATGGTTGTTATCATTGTTACTGTCATTTTTCATTGCAGATGGACGGCGGTTGCTATTGCTGAATGGCCTTTCCGGATAGTACAATCTGTACCACTTGGGCATTTTGGCACTTTCAGCAATGATTTCAAAGACATGTTTCCATAGAGGATTGCGTATCTTAATGTGTGTACATGTGTATCTAGATTAGCAGCGCAACTTCCTTTTACACAAACTCGGGTGAGGTGGACAGGATATCGGAGATGGATGAAATTGTTCCAAGATGGCGTCAAGAGGAGCAAGAAAAGCACATTAACAACGAAAAAAAAAAAAAAGTCTTGACTAACCGATGGATAAAACACCAAAGATCTTGTTCCTCCCCGAAGCATCGGATTATATTGCGCCAACAGCTACCGAGTCTCTGCACCTCGCCCAACCGCAGTCCACGTCCCCTTTTGTTCAGGGGCTCCGCGAGGCGGCGAAATCCCACTCCGTTGCCATCCACGTCGGCATTCACCATCCCCTGGCCACACAGCCGACGAGGACGAAACTGGTCAACAGGGCACTGTACATCACCGCCGACGGCGACATCCAGGATTCGGCATCCTACGACAAGCTACACGTCTTCGACTACGGCTCCCTCCGAGAAAGCGCCACCGTTGAGCCCGGTTCCGCGCTCACACCTCCCTTTGACTCCCCCGTCGGTCGTATAGGCAGCCTGATCTGTTTTGATCTGCGCTTCGCCGAGCCGGCCATTGCGCTGGCGCAGCCCGGCGAACACAGCGCGTGGTACGGCCGTTCCGCGCAGATCTTGGCGTACCCAAGCGCGTTTACCATGCGGACTGGCCAGGCACATTGGGAGACGCTGCTGCGTGCAAGAGCCATTGAAACACAGAGCTGGGTAGTGGCGAGTGCGCAGGTGGGTAGGCATAACGAGAAGAGGGCGAGCTACGGACGGAGTTTGGTGGTAGATCCGTGGGGGGAAGTCCGAGCCAGGTTAGGTGGTGGGAGGAGTACTGGAGAGGTGACGGAGGGAGGCGGTGGCGATGAGGGCCATGGTTACGATGATGATGTTGCTGCTGCCGAGAACGGTATGATGGAGGAAATTGGCTTTGTGGATTTGGATCTGGAGAGGGTGGAGAGGGTGAGGAAGGAGATGCCGTTGCGGCGGAGGAGGTAAGTGACGTTTTCTTCAGGTGTCTTGCTGATTCTCTTCTTTCCCCCTGACTAGTTATCAGGAACGTGTATCCGGAATTATAGGTGGAATGTTGATGTTGTTGGACAGCAGCGTGATATGAGTAATGAGAGTCGACGGACATGACGTTCACTTTGTTGAGGACTTGCAACGTCTTTGTGCTCCTCTCAATAAAAAAGCACCAGCAGCGTGATCAACAACCCGTCCCTCACATCACGAACCTCCCCCACGGGCCACCGTAACCATCTTGTGACGCGTTTATAGCCGATGCTAAAGCCGGCCTGTGTATAGGGTGGTTGTCTACTTCCACTCGCACTCCGTTTTTTTGTCATTACGTCAGCAGGAAAACTTTACGACCCGTGCCAGCCACTTCAGACAAATGCTTTCATCACTCCACCAATCGACGGATGAATTATTCCATTGTACAGCTCGCCCATCAGCAGCTGCATCATCGCCCATTGTTGTTTCGCTAGCTCCCTTCATTCATCGCATCTTGCACATTTCGCGTCATCGGCGCTTTCTCCCCTATTGTCAGACTTGCTTCATCCAACTTCACCACCAGTCATCATGTCTCGCGGCGGCACTACGCTCTACGTTACCGGCTTCAGCCACGGCACCCGCGCTCGCGATCTCGCATACGAGTTCGAACGGTATGTCAACCACGTTTAACGCTTCTCGCCTTCGTCATCGCCTTTAGCTCCTCGCCTTGTCCGTCTCAAACCGCCCTCCCGTCACGTACCGCCGATGAGAGACCTGCATCATCTCGGCATCGGCTTCTTTGTTCCTTAGCCTAGGCCTCGGTGTCTCCAAGATGAAAGCCCTCCCCCTCGTCGTCGTCGTCGTCGTCGTCGTGCCCTCGTCCTCGTCCTCGTCGCCACCGTCCATTCGCTTCCCTCCCCTTACAAAGCCTGAGAAATATTTCGTCCCCCCCCAGCCTTCTTCCTACCCTCTTGCCTCGTCGATTGTCGATTCGCTAGCTCGCCTCGGGAGCGCTCTACATTCAGGCCGATCAATAAGCTTGCGCCTCCGAGCGTGGGCAAGTGTATCCTTGTCATGAAAGAAGTGGTCTCGAGGGAGAGGATCAAAATTCAATGGCGTCGTTCATGACTGCTTGGAGCCGTCCCAAAGTATGTTTTTTCTGTTGACTTACTGAAGTACTGACGTTGCTACGCTCTAGCTATGGACGTCTTGTCCGTTGCGACATTCCAGCTCCTCGTTCCTCGTCGAGCCGACTGTAAGTTTTACATGGGCTTGATAGTGGATGGAAAAGCAAGACTCGTGATGCTAACGTTGAAACCACTAGCTTCGCATTTGTTGAGTACGAGGATCGAAGAGATGCTGATGATGCGTACTACGAGATGCACAACAAGCGCCTCGGCCGTGACGACATCTTGAAGATTGAGGTTTGTCCAATCCTTTGCTCTCGCTGAATGCCTTTTGGCAAATATTTTGGCTAACCCGGTTTCAAATGTTAGTGGGCAAGAACTCCTCCTTCTGCTTCCTGGCGATTCGAGTCCGGCCGCGACCGTGATCGTCGCGGTGGTGGGAGCGAGGGCGGTCGTGAGGGTGGCCGTGAGGCTGGTCGCGAGGGTGGCCGTGAGGGTGGCCGTGAGGGTGGCCGTGACAGCGGTCGCCGCTCCCCTCGACGTGGTAGATCACCGTCTCCCCGACGAAGCACTCGTGACTACTCACCCCGCAAAGACGACCGCCGGGACCGTGATCGTGACTACGACCGCGACAGCCGTAGGGATCGCGATCGCTCTCGCAGCCCCGATCTACGGTAGGCTCTAGCGCCTTTCTCCACGAAACAGTTGACGATGACAAAGGCCTGACTGACAGAACACAAAGGGACCGTGATCGCGATGCCAAGGATGATCGCGACGACCGTGATCGCCGCGAGAACGGTACAAACGGTGACGATCGTAAAGGTAAGGACGAACCTGAGGTCGACTAAAAATTTGCTCCAGTAAAACTAAAATCTCATCCCACTAGGCGATGACAGCCCTCCTCCCGCCGCTCGTGACGAAGACCTCGATATTGCGGAGTAAATGAGTGATGGAAGCATGACGACAAAAAAAAAAAGGGTTTTAGAGACTATGGGCTCTAAAACTTTTTTTTTTCTTCTTCATTTCGTCTCAACGATCTTTTTATGCTTCCGCAAATTGTTGATGTCACTTGTTTTTCTATAATATTTATCTCACTCATATTGCTGTACTGTCTAGTTCCACCCGTTGGCGTTCGGTCGAACAGGAATCGCAGCGACGTAGAACTCCGTCATCGCAGCTGGCATTTCAAATTTGACACTCGCGCTCTCGAGGCGACTTGGCAAACCACGCTGTCACGCCATGGGACACATTCACACTCAGGGTATGTAGGCGTATGTCACGCGATTGTGAAAAACAAAAAAAGAGAAGATTTTGTACGGATCAGGTTTCATAATTTAGGTATTTTAAACAAATGAAAAAAAAAAAAAAAAAAAAAACTTTACGCTCGTGTTTTTTTTTTCGCTGGGGTTAGTTCCAGTGCTCATGTGACTTTGAAGTATATATACATGTATATATATAGGACAGACGTGGTTGCCTCGTGCTAAGGTTTGCAAATGTCATGTGTCCACGAAGCCATCAAGAGACCACTTGTTAACAAGCGGCAGGATGGAACCAGTAATAAGGCGGCGCTGTGCACCTCGGCGGGGTCTGGCCGTGTTATTTTGTTATTTTGTTATTTGCTGCTGACAGCAGGAATGGACATCTAACATGGAAGGATTGGTGTCCTGTAGTCTCTGCCGTCCAGTGATTCGAGTTCCTGCATGCGCACATGTGGGTTCAATGTTATTCGGATATAGCGTCATGGGTGTAGGTTGTCAAGCAGGAGCGTGATGTGTTGATGCTTAACAATACGAGGACCAGACCAGACGTCTTGTGTACTTCCATGTCGCTTGGTATTCGCATCGATTAAGCTCTGGGTGGGGCCCCCCCTCGGAATCTTGTCTGGCGCCAGCATGGAAATGCCAAAAGGGGCTTCGAAGGGCTCAGTGCTATTTATTAGGCCCAGCAGCCCTTTACGGGCTGTTATGGGCTGTTACGGGCTGTTACGGGCAGCCAGACATTGAGAGCAGACCAGAAGACCTGACCAGACCCAAACTGGCCCTGACCACCAGACTAAGACGCCAGCGTGATAGTGGCGCTCTCTCTCCCTCACCAACCAGACCAGACCGGACTTTGATTTCTTCGAGATTGGGTTGCGGCTGCATGTGGTCTGACCCGGCTCTTCTTGTCTCGGATACCCCCAAATTCCCTCCGACGACAGCCATCATCACCCGCCGACTTCCCGCGAGCGAATCCACCGACGTCCTTTCCCCATACTTCTCGTCCAGCTCGTCCAACTGAGCATTATCAATCGAGAGTAGAAAATTCGATTCCTTTGCCGTGTCGCGCGTATCCTGCCTAGTACAGACCGCTGAGTAACTGGAAACTCTTCCATACCAGCAAACTCGGCGACATCCGCCGCTAGGCCCTTCATCCACGAATTCCACCTCATTTCGGACTCTCTCCACATCTACCGCCCAGATCGAAATATACATATACGTACCCACCAGACATTTCATTTCATGCTCCCGAGCATGCTGCCGACGACGTCCATCTTATCCTTATAGCGATTTTTTTTTTTTTTTTTTTACAAAAAGTTTCTCTCGCCCCCGGCTGCCTTTTCCTCCTTATTCGCTCAATCAGCCGCGGTGAAGTCCGATTTTCGCGATAGAAAAAATTCCGCCGAGACGTCACCTTCAAAGTCCATTTTCGCATACTCACCCCTCCTCGACCCCCCTTTTTTTCCCCCCTCGATATCGATAGATGAGAACCACTTCGGCGACACCATATAGTACCAGGTCGAAGTGATTTGGGAAAGGGCCTCTGCCGGGCCTGTGGCACGCGATTGGGGATCCTTGGCGCAAATCGATTATACACGTCAGCTACGTGTTGTTTGGAACGCGGACAGCGTCTTGGTGGAATTTCCACACTCAGCAAGCCCATATTGTCATACGAAAAGCGAAAAAAAAAAATGTCCGCGATAAAAGGACCTCAAATACAAACGCCCTCACCGGCTACACCAACCGTTGAGATGCAGACCTCCAAGCCGGGCATTGCGCAACCTCCAGAGCAATTCGTCGAACTTCGCGAATGGATTTCCCAGCCCGTCGTGGCCGCCTTTTGTGGCGGCGGCGTTGCCGGTGCGGTGTCAAGAACAGTGGTCTCGCCCCTGGAGCGGTTGAAAATCTTGCTGCAGGTGCAGAGCGTCGGTCGCGAAGCCTACAAACTGTCCGTCGGTCAGGCCTTGGCCAAGATGTGGAGGGAGGAGGGTTGGAGGGGTTTCATGCGCGGAAACGGAACCAACTGCATTCGCATTGTGCCTTATTCTGCTGTGCAATTCAGCAGTTACAATTTCTACAAAAGGGTTAGTCCATCCGATAGTTTGGCACCGGCGGGCATGCTGCCTCGAGGAGCCGTATGGTATAGGTCCTTTCCCGTTTGCTTATACTAACTGGGGAATTTTTTTTCTTTTTTTCTTGTTAGAACATTTTTGAATCTCATCCCGGAGCAGACCTGGCACCGCTGACGCGGCTCGTTTGCGGAGGAATTGCTGGAATTACATCCGTCTTTTTCACATACCCGCTCGATATCGTTCGAACAAGACTGTCCATTCAGACGGCTAGTTTTTCGGAACTGGGACAAAGGCCTGCGAAAATGCCCGGAATGTGGGCTACCTTGGTTCAGATGTATAAGACGGAAGGTGGTATGCCTGCATTATACCGCGGTATCGTTCCCACTGTTGCTGGCGTTGCACCATATGTAGGTTTTTTTTTCCCCTCTCTTTTGCGCATTTCATCAATATTGCGGGCAGTTCGGGAACTAATGACATCTTTCTGCTCGTAGGTCGGTCTCAACTTCATGGTATATGAGTCTGTCAGAAAATATCTCACCTACGAAGGGGAACAGAACCCCAGCGCCGCACGAAAACTGCTAGCCGGTGCCATATCTGGCGCTGTTGCGCAAACTTGCACCTATCCCTTGTATGTGGTGCTTTTTGATGACCTCCTTCACCGCGTACCGCTTTTTTACTCGTGCTGACTTTTTACCAGTGATGTCCTTCGTAGGCGGTTCCAAATCAACACCATGTCCGGCATGGGCTACCAGTACAAAGGCGTGTTCGACGCCGTCCGCGTCATCGTCGGCCAAGAAGGCGTCCGCGGTCTATATAAGGGTATTGTGCCTAACCTCCTCAAGGTCGCTCCCAGCATGGCATCCAGCTGGTTGAGTTTCGAGATGACTCGCGATTTCCTGGTCGGCTTGAAACCCGAAGTGAGCCAAGCGGCGTTGTAACGAAAGAAAATGAACAAGGCGGACCTTTTGGATTATTAAAAGCACCGCGGGGGACAAAGTTTTCCTCTGTTTTGACATGGTGGGCTCATTCATTTCAGCCAGACTTGCCGTAGTCTACTTGAATAGGGGGCAGGGGGGAGGCCTTTTTTTTTGCAATTTCTTTTTTTTTTTTCATTTCTCTCTTTTCTTTTCCTTGTTTTGATCCTCGATTTTCCATCCGTTAATTCATTCACGCAAAATTTCATTGAGTCAGCATTTTCTTGGGCGGTTGGTTATTGCTTAAAAAAGAAACAGGAACGGTTTTTTTTTCTTCTTCTTCTTTGTTTCGGTATTGAAGGCAGGGTATGTCGTGGCGTACACGGGATTCTGAGGCTCATCCTTGTGAAGAAGTTATATTTTATTTACCGAGGTAGTAGACGTGGACATACACGGTCTTGTGGGAGGTATGAGCAGGACATGATGGGAGTATTTCCTGGTACTACGAGCATAGATGGTGGCTGCATTAGACGGGCGATGCGCTCACTCTGTTTTGGATTGAGGCTTTCATGAAAAAGTGTTTCCTAGTCGGTTGTACTGATGATTGATGCCCTTCAACGATCACACGCCAACACCCTGAACAACATTAACAACAATTTAATACGGAGGCATGAAACTATATTTATTTATTTTGAACGTCAACGTAATCGAAGGGAGTTATTCCAAAGACCGGCATGTTACAATATGAGGAATTACTTCGGCTTTACTCTTGATGGTTCTGCACTACTTCCCAACAAGAAGCAGTCGGTCTTCCACTTCACATGGATGACCGAGGCCCCACTGTCCGTGTTGATGTCCCTCGCAACTTGAAGGTACGTACCGCTTACTCGTTCCACAAACCCTAACTGCCAACCCTGACCGCCAAAAGCGTAAAAGACAAGTAGCCAATCATAGCCCCGTATGCACCCGAAGCCCTGGGTTTTCTCGAATTGCCTAGTCGCAGCTGCACCACCTCCATCACGGAAGGGAAAAAAAAAAAGAGGTTCATCCCCATCCCAATCGCCAACCGACCGACCGACCGTCCAACGACCACCGCCGCCATGGGTACGTGAATTAAGAAAAAAGACACCAATTCGATGATCAGCCTTTTGTATGCGAGTGAGATGGGAGTACAGCGTCATTGCCCGCACCCTTTGCTTCAGAAGCACTTGTCTTTTTTGACAGGACTCGTATGGGATCATTTGAGACCCATGTCGAGAAGGGTTGTACGGCTCTGTTGCATGACCTATTCTTGCGGACGAAAACGCGCCCCAAGGATGACCCGAAAACACATACATCTTGTATCCTTTTCGAAATCGACCCTTTTTTCTCGTCGAGTCTCGTCACTTCTGTCTTGGACGTGTGTCCCTCTTGTCTCTCATGGATGGCTGTTCTCTGAAACTACGAGAAAATACGCCTACATAGGATTTACTTGAGGATGGCCAAGACAAGAGGGAAAAACCCATTTCTTGCTTGGGAATGCGAATTGACAAAGAGACAACGAGTCGAGAAAAGGGCAAGATGAGCAAGGGAAAGATGCTTGTTTTTTTTTTTGTGGAAAATTCCGTTGGCGAGGCTGGCTTTTCAATCTTGAGCATGCTTGAATATCTGGCTGACGAGGGAACTCGTTTTCTTCCTTTTCCCTTTTTCTTCTCATCTCCAGGTATCGATCTTAACCGCCACCACGTCCGTGGTACTCACCGCACGGCCCCCAAGAGTGACAATGTCTACCTCAAGCTCTTGGTGAAGCTGTACCGCTTCCTGTCTCGTAAGTCGCTGCTGTGCTTTGATCTCTTTTTTCGGCAAGAATTTCCAAGTCTTTGTTCCTGGTGGTTGCAGATTACTTTTTCTTTATTTTTCATTATTTGGAAAATGCGACATGGTCTGCCTTTTTATTCAAGTCTACAAAACATGCGAATTCTCACAATTCTTCCAGGCCGCACGGATGCCAGCTTCAACAAGGTCATCCTCCGACGCCTGTTCATGTCCAAGATCAACCGTCCCCCCGTCTCTCTGTCCCGCATTGTCGGCAACATCAACAAGGACGGCGAGGAGAAGCGCACCGTCGTCGTCGTCGGCACCGTCACCGATGACAACCGCCTGTTGACCTTCCCCAAGGTCAACGTCGCTGCTCTGCGGTTCACCAACACTGCCCGTGCCCGCATCGTCAAGGCCGGCGGTGAGGCCATCACCCTGGATCAGCTTGCTCTGCGTGCCCCCACTGGCAGCAACACTCTGCTCCTGCGTGGACCCAAGAACGCCCGTGAGGCTGTCAAGCACTTCGGCATGGGTCCTCACAAGCACAAGGTTCGTGGTTGGCCCCTTTGACTGCCCCAACCAGTCATCTCTGTACGACATAGCATGCTAATTGACGCTCCCGATAGAAACCCCACGTCGTCTCCAAGGGCCGCAAATTCGAGCGTGCTCGTGGCCGAAGACGCTCTCGCGGTTTCAAGGTCTAAGGTGTTGGAGTTGGAGTTGGAGTCGGCATCAGGGAATAGTAGTGCCATCACGCGGTGGTCTGGCCGACGTGGAGAAAATTCCACGGCGAAATGTAGAAAAGAAATCCATGCCGGTATTGTGCTTCATTTTATGGGACATGTGCATGGAAGAACGACTTTTTTTTTTTTTTTTTGCTCTTGTCATTTTTTTTTCTCTCTAAAAAAAGCCCTCGGCGTTATTCATCTTTCCTCATGAAAACCATCATCGCCCATCTTTGATTTGGACATTGTGTGTGGTGAAGCCTCTCCCTGTGGAAATTATGTAGCCATATTCAGTGCCGCATTGTCATTGTGTTCAAGCTTTGGCCCATTCGAGAAGTAACTCATAAACGGTGACATGACGATTCGTTGGAACCACGTAGAAGCATCGCCAATTCATCAAACGAATGCCTTTAAAGATATTATGTTATTGAATAAATGTTATATATTGTCGGAGGGATATCATTAAGCTTTCATAGGTAATATGTAATTTAATATCCACGTCATTCTCCCCCCCCCCCCTCTTAGTTTACTAGCTTGGTGGCTGACTTGGCTTCAAAACTTCCATCGCGATACTTTTCGGCGATCAGAAAGAATTGTCAAGTCATCGTACGTAAATCCGCTATAAGTACAAAAGAGTATAGTACACGCCTGAAGACACGACAAAAAGAAACCCCCATATTGATACAAAATCAGGGGCTATGATTCTGGCTCCAACTGCACGCCGTCCCTTCTCCGCAGCGCAACGAAATACGCCTCCTTGCTCTCCTACGACGAGTTAGTCGGAACGATTTCCCAGCAAGGCTGACTTCTTTTTTCTCTTTTCATCGGCAAGTAATCTGACCAGCCAACCGATGAATGATGGGATATTTTGATTACCGAATGGAGAATCCATGTCGTGAAACGTCCAAAAGGACAAAGAAACAAAGTGGTTCTGGGTGTGGCATCTGAACTTACATCCCTCGACGCTTCTGGTTTCTCCCGAAAGACCTTGTTGAACATCCGTTTCAGCTTGTCCTCTAGTTTTTTGTCCTCGGCCCCTTGGTAGAACTTGCAGACGAAATGGCCGCCGGGTTTCAGGGTATCGCTTGCGAATTGGAGAGCTGCAATGCATAAATCCTATGGCGGTGAGGGAAAAGCTTAGTTTTATATCAAGTGTCTCTCATACATTCGGAGCTCTTGGAAAACAACCCAATGGCCCAACAAACAACAAAACAAAGGGAAACGAAACAAAAGGGGGGAAAGAAAGAAAGAAAGAAAGAAAGAAAGAGCCCGCAGAGAAGGAGAAAGAAAACGCACCATACTTCTCGCGTGATCGCGAAACGCGATGCCGCTTGTGTTCATCAACCTATGATACGGGTTGGTCAACGTATTCGACATGTAACCGGAGGTCCGGGGCCAGGGTGCTGACATGTCACTGAGGACGACCTAAGAGCACAGAATGAGCAATGATTTCTTTTCCCTTTCCAGCCAAGTGCTTCATTGACGCCTGGGCGAGATGAATCCAACCCGTCATGTCCGATCTTTCTTTTTCCGCATCTCCTCCCCTCTCTCTGTACGACACCCCGCCAAGGAACCACTTGCTGCGAGAGAAAGAGGAGAAAAGGGAGGAACTTACATCTACCGATGATGCCGCCGCATCACCATTGCCCGCGACATCCTCGCTCGCATGTCTCTCCTTATCAATATAACTAGGCTGATCGAGCGCCGGCTCTTCCGTCCCCGGCATCCCCGGCACGTCTTTGAGCAGCCTCACGTCATGACTCTTCGTCCTGACAATGAAGTCCTTGACGAACTTCTGCACCATGGGCGACAAGAAGTCGCCTTGGAAGGCGGCTACCCCCTTGGGAGGCTGTGCAGGGATGAGATCTATCCCGATGACCTGGCCGCGCGGCCTTGTTCGTTCCCGAGCGACCTATGAGGGGAATGATGAAAGAGGAGGGGGATGCGTCAACAGGCGTTTTGGTTTTTTTTTTCCTCGATATTTTTCTTAACAAAAAAAAAAGAGGGTGAAAAAAAGCGATTGATGAAAATAAGAAAACTGTCAATGAAGGATGAAGAGTACCTGTGACCAACTTCCCGGCGCGTATCCCTATACAAAGCACCAAAATGCAGTTAATATAAGAAACAAGACGGAAACAAGTTTCTTGAATCAGTGCCCCAGGTAGTAACAGTAAGTTCTTTTTT
>SRPU01000984.1:0-12128 GCA_018360185.1 Claviceps lovelessii
AAAAAAAAAGTCCAAAACGGGTCTAGGCTCGTCCAAGGAAACAGACCGCCAGGCACCACCCCACGTGCTGTGGCAGGAGCACAGATGCCGCAGCCAACCAGACATGCGATTTTTTTGGAGTTATATCCGTTGTCTCGCTAGCGCCCCGTTGCAAGTGCATCCTGCGTTGCGGCCCGTGCCCATGAAAATGAAAGTATTGAGCGGACTGGCAAGTGGCTGGGGTCTTTGTTGGGGTCTGGTCTTGAGGAAGCAGCAGCCCTGAGAATTTCCAGTATTTCCAGTTTTCCCCTTCCCATGCCTCCTTCCTCACACGCCCTGCCCCGCTCCCTCCCCTCTTTCCTCTTCACCCCGACATCACTCTTCTCTCTTTCCCTGTTTACGTACATGGAATGTAGTATAACGTGTATATGCATATTCATAAATAAATACCTACTAGATACTAGGTACCTACCCAGAACCTGGTCCGACTGGTTCATCTCATCTCGTCGAAAGGACCTTCTCTTCTTCGGTCTGAGACTCGGCCGAGGGCTGGGGAGTTTTTTTTTTTTTTCAAACCTCGCCCGTACAACAGTTCTGATGCCCGAACTTGTGACCCAATTTTTTTTTTTTTTTATTCCCGAGACTGGCATTTTCAAAGACTAAACGTCAACGACCAGGCAAACTACCGCCTGATCCCGTTCTGCTCTGCCAGATCATGCATTGACCATGGCATGATAGTCTACGTTGGGCGTGTCCGGATTCTGCGCCTGCTTCGCCGTCTGGGAGTCCGGAGCAGGCGCCCTGCTGCGGGCATATGCCGCCGTGAGTCGATCGGCCGTGTCTCTGGCTATGACCAGCCTGGGAACCGAGTTTGGCCGCAAGATCTGCGTCATGATCTGTGCCCATTGCCAGGGTTCCGCCGTGCCGCCTGGTTGGCTGTTGAAGTATTCCCAGCCCATGACCCCTCCGATCTGCCTGTACTTGTTCCTGAGCGCCAGGACCGTGGCATTCAGCATCGAGTAGGGCGTGTAGCCGCCACCATTGCCGGGCGACGTCAGCTGTCCTGCCACCACTCGGGAGGCCGCGAACCCAGACGACACAATGTTGGTGTAGTCACGCGCGGTCGCCATGGTTCCGAAGCCGCTGTAGAACTGGCTGTTGTAAAAGCTGATCTTGGAGCCCGAGCGGGCGTCGAGGTGTTTGTAGTTGAATCCGCTCAGGTTGCCGCCATTCTGGAGGGCAGAAGCGACGGGCGCCAGGGAGATGATGAAGTCGCTGCCAAAGTCTTTGTGGAGCTGGTTGATGAGCCTCGCTATACCGTGCTGGCTCATGTGCTGTTCCACATCGAGATCGAGGCCTTGAAGCTGGAATCCAAGAATGACGTTGCGGAGTTGCCCGTAGTACTTGGCGAAAGATGCCGCGTTGCCGTCCAGAGTGCTCTTGGAGAAGGAGCCCGGCGCAGCACCTCCGATCATTCCCATCACCTTGACTCCGGCACTCTTCATGACTCGGGTTTCGTTCCATAGGGTGTAGAAGAGAGGGTCACTGGGCGGGTAGTTGTTTAGGTGGATTTCCCCGTTCTCGTTGACGTGGAGCGAGCACACGATGAGGTGCGTCAACGCTATGCCCTTTTGCTGGACAAGTGGCAGCATGGAAATCGGATGCCCCCGTGCATCGTGAGTCGTTTGGAAGTAGACAATCAAGCGTGGAAGGTTATCCATCCCCCGGTGAGCCTCAATCTCTGTCAATGGCGATGCCAGCGACAGGGCCGCGAGAGCCGTCATCAACCAGGATAATCTAAGCATTGTGCTCTACCAAAGACCGATCGAGAGAGAACGGAATGGGGTCAAGCTTTCCCCGTCCAATAAAGAAAGAAACACGCGATCTTTTTTTTTTTAGATCGAATAATAAGAACTATAGAGACCAATGCAGACGCGTCAAGACATGGGACAGAGTATAAAGTGCTCTTGGGATTGTTTGCGAAGCGCAATGGTTTATAACCATTTCCGTCGTCAGAGACTCGGCATGTCTTCTCAACGACACTCCAAAACACCGCTTCTTCACCGACTATTTTGCTGCTATAAACGAAGAACCATCGTGGCGCCAAGTTCATCGTGCGCCACCATGTCCTTGAGTCTTGGCTGTCTATGGCATGAGAGTCTTGCTGTGGGTGACAATGTCCATGAGACGGACGTCATTGAGCCTCGTGCAAGGATGCGAGTCCTTTCGTTGTCGTCCGGGCTGTCTGCAAGTCTTGGAAGAAGTCTTAATGACCTTTATACAAAAAGTCAGCCAGCCAGCCAGCCAGATGAGGCCACGTCACTTGAGGGAATTGGTGAGGACCTGCCCCTCGCAGTTCGAGCCGACAACCACAACGTCCCGCGTTGGCTCTGTACCAGAGACCTGTGATCATTTCTTGCATGTCGTGTGTCGTGCAGTCTGCACAAGGACACTCGTATCATGTGTCTCGAAAGTCCAGGCGTTCTCGTCATTCGTCATTGCGCTTGGGGACATCACTCACTGACTATACAGCATAGGGGCATTTTCCAATCACCTCATGTCCACCTGCCGACCTAGTGATTTGTTTCAGCAGCCCAAGGCAGATGCAATCGTGTGTCCGCCCCGGAGAGATTCCAACTGCTCGCCGAGAAGAGAAGGGGGGGGGTTCATGATTCCTTGTGGCTGCGGAACTACCTCCCGCAACGACTATTCGAGGCGCCAGGCATGAACACTGGCTGCAGGCGTTTCAATGAGGCCACTACGTCTATTACCGGTCTTGGCGGCGTCGAAAAAAAAAGAATTTTTGGTTGTGGTGCGCCAAGTACCTGCTGTGATGGGGGGGGGGGGGGGGGGGGGGGGGGGCGTTGGACTGAGGCCTCGTCCACAGAGCGTTCATCATGACACGCGGGCGCTTATCGCGCCAGGATAATTACTAGAATTTTCCCACCATGCCTCGCGTAGCATGTTGGACATGGCAAGGATTGCTTCGCGCGAGCTTGGCGTTGAGGACAGGCCGGGCTGTGGAAATAACGAGCAGAGGGGGATTTGAGAGTCAGAATGCGAGTCTCTAGGAATCTTTTTTTCTCCAATCGTCGCGAGCAGTCATTCCTGAGTCTTGGCGCTGATGCCTCCATCCCATCCTGGCACGAGAGTGGCCGCATGAACGAGGACCACAGGACATCTCTTACCTCGGATGGGGTTCCGAGGGGTCCTTCTCAGCGTCTCTGTTCTCGATTCTTGTTTTGAATTCATGACTATGAAAGACGCATCTCTGCCCATGAGGGTGCTCATGAATCCCAAGTCGCGACTCTTGACGAACAATGAAATAAATTTGGTTAGACGAGAAATACTCAAGCGCGCCCTGACTCCCCAGTGGCTCCTACGTGACCGTAAAACCGGCCGTCCGCTTTGTCCGGGAATGATCCTGCGTCAACTGAAAATGAATACTTATCAGCCGAAAGACGAGAAAAGGAGTGCGTTTGCCACCAGCGCTGAAGCTCAGCCGAGGCATACTTCTCTGCTTACCCGATACAAGACCGTGATGAACTCGGCGTTTCTTCATGATGAAGTTGACCAATTCCCAGGTCTGGGAGGATTCGATGCGTGGGCCGCGAAAATTCTTGGCAATCGAATAGCAAGATGGACTGCAAAAAAAAAGGCCACGGGTCCAAGAGCCGCAGCTCGTGACTTACCCTGGGTGATGCAGTTCACGGCGAGCGATACGTCTTACGCATATGCTCCGTAGGAAGAAAGGTCTTTGTTTCTATAGATTTTCATGGTCTCATGGTCTCATGAGCCTCGTGCTCTTGGGGCCAGGCGGACAGCTCTCAGCGACAGGTGAAGTGCAGATATGGTTCTGAGCCTCGTGTACTGTGCCTTCAACTTGCATCATGCCTAGAGAAACACGTTGTGAAACGACAGCGGGATGCTCATATAGCGGCGGCAGCTCAGCAGCAGAGCTGGAGATACCATGCGAGAAGCGTTAGCAAGAGCCGTCCGTATGCTTCAGGCCAATCTGGCGCGAGATCAAGCCTCATTGTCCGAGTAGTTCACTCAGAGAACCAGACGAGTTGATGTACATGTAAACATATGTACATATATATATATATATATATAGGTATGTAAGGCGATGGTGCCAGCGTCTAGGAATTCCTTGCCACCTTGGGCAGCTGCAAGCAATAGACCCCGTGCCGGCGATGTCCTTGCCGGTTTTCCCGCTACGTGGGCCCGAACATGAGCGCTGCGATAGAACATTGGCTCGAACCGAGGCTCCTTATCCCAGCAGAAATATCCTATGCAGAGTGGTGAATTGCCATGATCTTGTAATCAGTCAAACATTAATCAGGCAAAGCGGAGTTTTGGCTGACGAAGCGTGAACATCGTGCGCGAAGGCAGGCGAGCTAAGGAGGAGCGCAGCTTCTTCCCGCCTTGCGTCTATAAGGTGAGGCTATTATGTGAAGACCTATCATTATATTATTTATGGTTAGTTACTCAAAGACGAAAACTCTTTGGTAACTGGTTCATAAATCTCTAACGTATTGTGATGTGCACCGCGGGACTGATATAGTGCGAAAAGATATTACGCTATGAAGGAGGGGGGCTGGCTAGCTTACTGCAGCGGTCGAAAAAAAAAACAAAACACTGCTAGCTAGCGAAAAGGTTAATAAAAAGAGGAATAAATAGCCGGAAACAAGGTAACGAAGGAATTGAAAAAAAAATGGCTAGCAAAGAAGCTCACAGAAAGAGGGGGGAAACAGCTTGCGAAGAAGCTCATAACAAGAGGGGAAAACAGCTAGCAAAGAAGGGGACAAAAAGGAGGAAAAAAACAACAGCTTGCAAGGATCAAACGGCTAGTGAAGAATCTGACGGAAAGAGGAAAAAGAACAGCTTGCGAAGAAAAAACAGCTGATGAAGGAGCTGATGAAGAGGCTGATTAAGAAACTGATAAAAAGAGGGGGTAAAACAGCTTGCGAAGAACAAACATTTAGTGAAGAAGGCAATGAAAAGAAAAAAGAGAATTAATAGAAGGGGGTCTATTTTAGCTTAACATGTCCGACGATTTGCCTGCCTCTATGAGGCCGATGAATTCGGGCAGCCATAAGGATCTAGTAATATTCAGTGGCATGTGAGAATGCATTGTTGAAAATCGGTGACAGCTGCAGGAAAGCAGATTAGCCTATGCCAACATCAGGCAATCATTCATAGAATACTGCCGCGCAATTCTCCCAGGCAATGCTATAGGAATGATGCACCTTGAGCATCTGATCCATGTTAACGGCGATACAGCCAGGACAGATCAGGTCTTGGTAGTCGCAGCAGTACTTTTGGTACGTTACATGGAATCGATTGTATGGGATCAGAATCATCTCTTTTCACATTCTTCTACTGCACGAATGGCATAATGTCTTTCCCTACAAGTCTAGAGGACATTCTTCAAAGCGGCAATCCCATCATTTGACAGACTCGTCACGTATGCTCCAAGGTCAACATTCCTCAAATGCCACTTCGCTCATGACGTCACAAAGATACATGAAAGTAATTGCCTGAGGTTCCTGAGGTTCCTGAGGTTCCTGACTCTCCCAAATCATGAAGATGGATCCTCTTTTCCAATCGTCTGACGTTGCTGCTAATGCCGGATAGCTCTCCCCCCATTGCAATACTTGTCTAGTGAGGTATAAGGAAATCCTGGAAGCGAAATAACGTGCATGTGCAAAAGTCCGACTCAGAAGAGCATTACTCCTGCAGGGTGACACCACGGGCATGATCCGCCTCAGCCAACAGATCATACTTGTCAAACCTGCGGGCCGGGATTCGGCGCTGAAACAAAATATCCAACTCCTCATACGTCCGATTCCGGCTCTCAGGCAGTCGGAAGTAACACCATATTAGGCACATGATACTGATAGCGCCAAAGAGGAAACCCGCCTTGCCGCCCCAATCAGCCTCGTTGCTGTTCAGCATATAAGGCATAGCGACGGTAAATGCGATGCTGGCAGCTGCCTGGACGGCCGTGGCGATGGCAATAGTCCGTTCACGCAGTCGTGTAGCGGAGATCTCAGATATGACGACGAAACAGATGGGCCCAACTGACATTTGGTAGATAAAGGTCCAGAAATCCATGAGGGATGCCATGGCCCAAATCGCTCCTTTGTTGTGCTTGGGTATGCTCAAAAAGCCGATGATGAAGAGGAGAGTCGTCATGACGACCATGCCGGAGATGTAGATGGTGCGACGCCCTAATTTGAACTGGAACATGTTAGTCAGTCGAAAATGTGTATCGAGAGTCTGTATGAGACGGGGGACTTGCATAATTCATCAGGGGCCACGACAGGATGGTTCCGAGAAAGCCGAGAGCCGTGTTTCCGACACCCACTGTAACACAATCTGTGAGCCGAAATGTGCAGGTGTCTCTCTGGCCGATCAAGCGTGGCAAGCATTAATCTTACTACTAAAAGCATCGGACGAACCGAGCCCGGCCTGTTCGAAAAAGTAGTTGGCGTATCCGATCAACGGGTTCCCTCCGATAACCTGAATCAGGTAGACCACGACAGAAATCTCGGTTCGAACAAGGCTGGCACCCTTGAAACAGTCCCAATAGGTGGTCTCGGTGGCATACTCGCGCTCGAGCAAATCCGTTTGCTCAATCCCGACCAAGATCTTGTCAATGTCTGGGCGAAGTCTGCTCGAAGTCAGCTGAAGGAGCGCCTTGCGAGCATCCTCTGTCCGACCACGACGGACAAGCCAATAGGGGCTCTCTGGGGCAAACTGCAGTCCTGCGAGCAAGACGAGGGGCCAAACCCATTGAATAGCCTGGATATAGATATATGTATGTATATATATATATATATATATATATAAACTGGATTAGTAGACATGACGCGGTACTTGCGGTGCACGCAAGCAGCAAAGCCAAGTGTCCAATACGTGCAGACTTACGAATGGTATTCTGAACGCCCACTCGTCCAGCCGTGTCTCTACCCCGGCAGCGCAACCTTGAGCGACGAACTGGCCGATGACAAAGGCCAGATTGACCGATGTGGTCAGGAAGCCTCGCAGGATCAGAGGACACACCTCAGAGGCATACGTTGGTGCAATCACGACGTAAAAGCCGTAGGCCAGGCCTCCGAGGATCTCGCCCGCGCAAAGCATGCCAATGGACGTCGCGAAGAATTGAATAAAGACAAATGCGACCGACCAGCAACAGCAGATGGCCAGGGTGGTTCGGCGGCCGAGGAGGTGCAACGGATAACTACTAGCCAGGGCTCCGAGAATTTGACCGATGGGATTGCCCATGCCCAGGCCCGTCTGCCAGGGGGCGGCTATCTCGTACTTGTCGTCGCCGAGATGATGTCCGTATTTGCGCTGGAAAGCAGGCAAGGCGTAGAAGGATGTGATGATTTGGGCATCGAAGCCAGCCATGACAACGGCAACACAAAAGAACATGGCCCAAAAGGTCGCCTGGGGGTACATCCGGACGGCATCCCAGAAGCCCAGCTCATGCTCCATCTCGGTGATATCGCGAGTCTGGCCAATGCCGGGGCCCCCCCGGGACGGCCCGGATTCCGGGTGTCCGTGTCCGGCCGGATTGACTGCACAAGCAGCAGCAGTGCCTTTGGCAGCAGAAGCCAGTGCCTCGGTGGCGATCGGGGACATGATGGCAGTCGTGTGTACGCGATCGGACGGTCGCGGTCGCGGACTTGCGACCGGGTTCCGTTGGACGGGCGCGCCGAAGAGATGGTGGGCTTTCCGGCAGCGTGGAGAATGACCCGGGGTCCTTGCCCCATAACCGCAGCCTGGGAAAGCTTTGTTGGACAAAGTGTTTGTGTGTCGATGGACGACTCAAGGTTTACGGTTCACGGTCCGGGGTTTACGTGGGGCGAGCTAGTTGAGGCGGCGAGGCGCTTCGTCCAAGAGGCAGGCAACGTGAGGGATTTTGATCGAGTCTGGTTCGATGAAATCAGGGGCAGACCAGACCTTCTTCGAAAAACCCGAAAGTCAAAACCAGGGGGTAGGCCGAGCTGAGCTGTGTGCGGGGCGGAGACTCGCCTGCCGCCGTGCCGCGGGGTATCATCTGGTGGGATTCGGGAGATCCACGCGTATCGATTTCATCAAATGGCATGGCCAAACGGGCAGGTGGTGCTGTGACCGAGGATGCGCTGTAGATGTGACGTGCTCGTGTAACTCGTTGTACTGTTGAAATGCCTTGACTTGTTCTAGAGTGACGTTGCCTTGGAGAATTTTCAGTAGCTATTTCTGCGTCTCGCCATGATTGGTCACTTCTAGCATTCGTGACTGACCTGCCCACCTGAGTAGGGATGCACATATTTGCTTGAAAAGGGTCATGTCTGTTTCTGTTGGGGACTGAGTGCTCGGCAAGATTTACTCCATGAGGGCTTGTTTCCAGCCATGACTTTGCCGAGGCCGCAGTCGCATGTTCGTAAATGCTCCCAGTTTCCGGTGAAGAAGGCTCGACGTGCCAGACCTTGGCCGCCGACGAGGTAAAAGGTTTCCAATTGCTTACGAACCACTCACTAATTCTTACCCATTCACGGATCTTCACTCAACCTCCGATGGCCCCGCCATCCCGGACCCCGCTTCCCGGACCCCGCATCCCCGGACCCCGCATCCCCGCACATCCGCAGAGCGGCCCCGCCCCCGTGCTTCCAGCCTTGTAGTCGTTAGCGTGATTGTATGACCCTTGGTGCGAGTAATGTGGCGAAATTACAAGTGCGCTTGCATTTGATTGTTGATCAATGCCGACGCATTCAGCCAAAATATGACACGTCCCGAAGTTGGTCATGTGCCCTGCCCAGCTTCACGGTGCCACGCGCGAAGGAAGAAATCAAATGAATCCTGATTCCTGATTCCTGGATGTTCCTATTCGGACAGAATCTCGGCCTCATCGTCTGCCAGAAAATCATCACGTGTACTTGCACGAAAATGGAAGCTGGTCATGAGTTGGGTGTAGTGTTCCTTTTGCAGCAACCGCCCTTATTTGAATTGTTGTATCACGTAGGACGTTTGACAAACTCATAAAACCCGACAGCTGCACCTTGTCTTGCCTCGTCGGTCGTGCCAATTCTTGCTCCCGCAACAGCCACAGCCACAGCCCAAACCAAAAGCACACACTCCTCTTCATTTACTTCACCATGAAGATTACTGCAGTTATCCTTGCCATTACCGGCCTGGCTCTGGCCGTCGAGCAGAACAACCCCGTTGCCCGCGAGGCCGAAGTTCCTTACAAGGACAACCGCAACCTCGTATATGCGGACAACGTGCCCATGGCCATGTAATTCGGATCCGAGGGGACATTAGTCATCTCTGCATTTCCAAACCAGGTAGGAGGAGCCCATGAGTTTTGCTGACACCGTGGTGGGACGCTAGCATTTTATTTTTTTTTCGCGCGGACTAACTCAACTTGTAGGAGCCTCATTCTCATGATCGTTCCGACGTCTTCCGCTGGTGTTATTCAAGGGCTTTTTTTTTTTTTTTTTCGCTTCTTCTTCTTCGCCATTAACATCTTCTCATAACGACTTGACAAACTTGTACATATGAAACGTTTCCCAACTTCTCAATCGTCGCCATGTATATAAGAATTACTGCACATACCTAAAGTATCTCTTGGCTGTCCAGAGGTGTCAGATCCAAACAAGTCCCCTCTATGGGTTTATTATCAGTGCATGTCGACATTTCAGGCAATGGAGAGGCCGAGGTCACTTCACTTGGACGTCTCTTACAAATGGGAGCCGTAGACAGATATTTTGTTCAAAAGGCCCTTTCACTCGAGAAGCACAGGTCAATACGTGGAAGAGTGTAAATGTAGTGCAAATACAGACAGACTGCGCCAAACTATGGACTTCTGAACCCTGAAACTTTCTACACTACGGTCGTATGGTGAAAAAAATGCTCCTGATTGCCCGAAGCCCGCTGTATATTTGGGACGCAGAATATCCTTGCCGTCCAGAAGCAGCGCTCGAGCCGTTGTACACGACCAAGACTCAACGTTTGCGACCTCCAGGGACTCTCGTCATGTTCGCTACGGATAAAAAACAAAAACAAACCTGGGTCCGGCAGTATTCAAGCTTCAAGAAAGCGCGACACGCAACGCCGCGAGAGCTACGGCGTCGGCATCCGCCAGAGTGACCGAATTCACACCCGGTCGCGCACCAGCCGCAGTCACCCAGTGGACTCCCTCGGTGGGAACCCCCAGGGCAAATCGCTTCTCGTGAACGCGGCCCTGCATGTCAATGGTTTTGTAAGGGCTCGGCGTGATGTCCATTGCCCCGGTCTCGTATCCGTCAATCATGTGCGGGCGAGACTGACCGGTGCGAAACAGGTAGGCAAGGAGGCTGTCCGACGTATGCCGGAGACTTGTGTGCGGCAGACGAGCTTCGATCAGGGTGTTGGCCCGTATGGCCGAGTCGGGGATGTCCAGGGACTGCGCCAGCCAGAAGTCGTCCGCGGGCGCGACGTGGATGCGCGGCCCGAGGACGTCGAGGATGCCAGATTCCATGAGGGCGATCATCTCCTCTATCCGGTGTCGTGGAGGGCCGATGGACAGGAAAGCGTTGAGCGGCGTGTACCAGTGGTCCAGATGGTCGCGATACGATGTTCCTCGGACGCCGTTGTGGTCCACGATGAGACGTACCTCGTTCCGTATGTCCCGCAGAACATCCAAGGCGGCCTTGAGGGGACTGCTCACATTGCCCGCGGTCGCCTCCGCGGCGTCGTTGCGTAGATAGTCGAGCAGCCAGTCTCTCCACCGACTCGGCGTTGCGAATTCGCAGCTGCCCTGCGGTCGCTGGATGCGCTCCCAGGACCAGCGTTCCGACTTGGCCAGGTCGAACTGGTCCAGCACCTGGTCCTCTTGACGGCTCCCGTGCGGCGTGGCGAGGAAACGGGCCCTGAAGTTGACGGGCCGTGTCTTGGGAGACGGTGACTGTCCGCGCTGTCGGTTGCGCAGCAGCGCTTCGTAGTAGACCAGCTCGACTTCCTTGCAGATGTACGGCCAGATGTCGTCCCTGAAGTCGGGCGCCGGCAGAGTCCTGGCCTGCCGTTTGAACGCGTCGATGACCTGTTCCGTGAGCACAACGGGCTCGTGTCGACCAAACGCTCCCTTTTCGTTGTCCCCGCGCGCGTGATAGGGGATGCCGCGGCGTGATCCGGCGTACAAGCGCGGCTCCTTGCCGGAAGGCACATAGACGAGATGCTGGTTCTTTCGTCTCGCGAAGCGGCCGCCTCGACCTGTCGTCAGCAATGCCAGGTAGTCGAAGAAGTTGAGGCCGAGCCCTCTCAGGACGACCGGTTCGCCAGGCTGGATGGCGGACAGGTCCGTATCGGCCGGATTGCTCGGCGGAATGTATCGCAGTCTGTGTTTCTGGGCAAACTTGGCCAGATGCTGGAGCTGCGGGTCGAGACGAAGGGGGAGATGACCCTGGGCGAGGACGACAGCCGCGAGCCCCGAAAGAACCTTTCCGGTAGACAAGACGATGGTCTGACTTGCGTCCGATGCGTCATCCAGCTGGACGGCTTGCGCTTTGTGGGTTCGGATCGTCACATGGCTGGGGGCTGTGCGAACAATCTCCTCAAAGACCCATCTCAGGTAACCACCATACTCTGCCCTGGTGGAATAATCGTTTGGGCCCAGGTGTGGCTCGGCCGTCTTTGCCCAGTCGTAGAGGCTTGGGCCCGGCCGAATCGGTCCATCACATGCCACGCTCGTGTCGGTGAAGAGCGTGACTTGCGACGTGACCGTGTTCATCAAGAGCTGTGACGACTGCTCTGTACGCCATACCTTGCCGGCTCCGGGCCAGCAGGGATCGATGACATGCACGGTGACATTTGTATTCCAGCCAGAGAGGCGCGATGCAGATGCGCAGAGTCGTTCCAGTGTACTGGTTCCACGCGGGCCGGCCCCGACGATGGCGATATGGAACTCTCGACGATAGGTATGGCAAGCGGCGAAACGTGACGGAGACAAGGTAGAGACGTGGGCGGAGTTGACTACCTTCATTGTGAAGACTAGCGAGACCAGGATGAAACTATGAAGAAAAAGAGCAGCAATGAGATGTTTTTTCTTTCTTTCTTTTTTCTTTCTTTTTTTCTTCCTTTCTTCTTTTCTTTCGTTGGTTTTTTTTTTTTTCTTTTGG
>SRPU01000985.1:0-12127 GCA_018360185.1 Claviceps lovelessii
TTTTTTTTTTAGCAGCCTTTATGGATAGAAGCACGGCTGGACGTGGAGCGGACAGACAAAAACTGCGGTGTCGAACGGGAGGGTGGGCACTGCTCTGCTCTTTGATGTGATGGAGTCGTGGCGTGGGTGAAGAAGTTGTCAAAAAAAGAGACAGGCAAGTCGCCCGAGGCGCGGGAAGGAGGAGGCCAGTGTGGGTCCTGGCCCCTGGAGTGGTGACATGTATGACGCACAGTCACGTGGTACGCCGGGACCCATTGTCGCCATCTCGTTTGCTGACAAGAGGACTACCGAGAGAAGCCGGGGGAAATGGCTCACTGAAAACGTCCGAGACGGTGGGTTAGTTGTCAACGGAGGAGTCCAGAACAATGAATGCACGCGTGCGTTGCCTATTTACACATGGCACTTCCGTGGGAGCCACGAGATCGGGACTCGGAAGTCGGGACTGGCTGCCCCAATTTTTCCTCCCCCGAGGCGAGTCGGAGCTGCGGCCCCACACCTGCAGGGCTAGTCGATACCCGGGGTAGAGCAGCCAGAGCGATGATTGGACGAGTCGCGGGCAAGCGAGGACAAAATTTTCCCCACCGACGATTGATTCCATGTAGCCTCATTTCCTCGTGCATTCCACAATCGACCCTAACCACCCTAACCCAGCCCTTGCCGCCCTCTAGATACGAGCTAGACCTCAGACGCTGGACGCTTAACCCTTGACAGTCGCGCTTGACGCTCTAGCCCTTGTGCAACAGGGCCCGGCTGTACCTTCGCATCCCCGCAAACAGGCTGCTCACGAGCTTTGGTCCTTGGGGATCCCCTAGCCGAGAGTCATGGAGGATGGAAAGAGAATTGAGCGACAGCCCATGTGTGAGACACTTCCCACGAGTACGGCCAATCCTGTCGTCAACGAGCCGTCCTAGCCTCCTAGGAGATTCTCAGATGACGCCCCAAGCCAGCGAGAGCCGACAGTTACGATTGCATCCAGCTAAAACACTAAGCTAAGTGACTTGTTGCGCTACGGGAAAAACTTGCACTGCCGCCAACTAGTCTCTTCGCCTCGCTGGGCTGGATTTTTTTTTTTTTTTCTTCCCTTCAAACCTCCAAATGTCGTCGAAAAATGTCCGGAAACATGATAGCAAGTCCTTGGCCTCCGCCTGAAGAGCATAGCGGTTTGTGTCATGGCATACCAGAATCGAGCGCGTCCATGAACATGAAGATCATTGTCGAATGCAGCACTCTTCATTGTCGACCATGACAGCCATCATGGATTTGTCGCCTTGAGCAAGTCGGCATTCTTTGCTTCTTCGCAGAACACGGGCATTATATATAGGACAACAAAGTTTCCCAAGATATCCTTTTTTTTTTATTCTCTCATCACTCTTCACTTCTCCATCCTCTTCATCTCATCTCTCCCTTTCCTGAGTCATCTCCGCTCCCGCTTCATTCGCATCGCACTTCTTGCAGTGTACTCATCACCGAGATTCAGCAATCATGGCCGGTGGATATCGCCGCGGTGCCGTTGGCGCAGCTGCTTTGCTCGCTGTGCTGTTGGCGACGCCGTCGTCCCTTGTCCATGGCCAGAATGTCGTGACCAGTACCGTCGTCGTCACCACGTACGTGGATTATGACTTTTGCGCGCGCGCCTGTGCCTACCAACCGACTCTCGCGGTCGAATCAATGGCGTATCCCTCTTCGGTTGCCCATCCGGGAGGTCCTTCGGGTCAGCATGACCAGCCGGGGCAGGATGTTGGGCCTCCTCCTCCTCCTCCTGTGCAAACTGGCTACGGACCACCTGTCAAGGGCATCGTTCCTGGCCCATTCTCCGTTGTTGTGCCCGGCCCGGCCGTCTCCGCCTCTCCCACTCCCGGCGCGCCCTCGAATCAACAACAAAGCACCATGACCATACCGAACGGGCAGCCCGCTGCTTCTTCGGCAAGCCAAACGACACCAGGTGCGTCTCAGCAAACGGGCAGTGTACACTCCAGTACCACCGCTAGCGATGGCGTCCCAAACACTGTGACTCCCCCGACGAGTGGGACCGAGGCGGTCGATGTGCCTCAGGCGACGTCCTCGTTGAGAACATCGCTTTTCACGCCACCGGTACCTCAGACAAGCGCTTCGTCTGGCTTTATGACTCTAGCCGCTCCGTCTAGCTCAGGATTCTTGACGACCGTGACGATACTGCCAAGCTCTGCGACTCCTCCCTTCCTATCTAGCTCAGGATTCTTGACGACCTTCACTGTCCTCCCTAGCTCTGCGACTCCGTCTGCTCCGGATGGCTCAGTATTCGTGACTACCCTCACGGTTCTTCCTAGCTCTGCAACTCCTATCCTTTCCAGCTTAGGATTCTCAACAACCGTTACGATTCTGCCCAGCTCTGCGACGCCGTCTGCTCCGGATAGCTCAGCATTTATGACTACCCTCACGGTTCTTCCTAGCTCTGCAACTCCTGTCCTTTCCAGCTCGGGGTTCTTAACGACCGTTACGATTCTGCCCAGCTCTGCGACGCCGTCTGCTCCGGATAGCTCAGCATTTGTGACTACCCTCACGGTTCTGCCCAGCTCTGGAACTCCTTCCATCCCGACTACTATTACGGTTCTGCCTAGCTCTGGAACTCTACCCGTTACGACCATAATTACGGTTCTGCCCAGCTCTGCGACTCCATCCGCTCCGTCTGGCTCCGTAATTCTGACTACTCTTACGGTTCTCCCTACCCTCACCGTTACACCCAGTCCTACAGCGTCACCTACCTCAACGGGTGGCGGTGCAGTCATCACCGGAGGAGGATACTTTGGCAGCGGCTCCGGAAGTGGCTCACTGGGAGGCGGGTCAGGAGGAGGATCCTCTGGTAGCATCTCAGGCGGCGGATACTTTGGCAGCGGCTCCGGAAGTGGTTCCCTAGGCGGTGGCTCAGGAGGAGAGTCATCCGGCAGCATTTCGGGCGGAGGATACCTTGGCAGCGGCTCCGGAAGTGGTTCCCTAGGCGGTGGCTCAGGAGGAGAATCGTCCGGCAGCACCTCAGGAAGTGGCTCATCAGGGAGTGGCTCAGGAGGAGAGTCATCCGGCAGCATTTCAGGCGGAGGATACCTTGGCAGCGGCTCCGGAAGTGGCTCACTGGGAGGCAGCTCAGGAGGTGAATCGTCCGGCAGCATCTCGGGAGCGGGATACCTTGGCAGCGGCTCAGGAAGTGGTTCAGTCGGAGTCGGCTCAGGCTTGCCAGGCAGTGTCGCAGGAAGTGGTTCACTAGGTGGTTCTGGAGGAGAATCATCTGGTAGCATCTCAGGAGCAGGATATCTTGGCAGCGGCTCAGGAAGTGGTTCAGTCGGAAGCGGCCCAGGTTTATCGGACACCGTCTCAGGAAGCGATACAGTCGAGGTCAGCTCAGGAGCAGGTTTGTCGGGCAGCGGCTCAGGAAGCGCTTCATCAGGAGCCGACTCAGGGTTGGGACTCTCCGCGAACGGTTCCGGTACGATATCCACAGGCGGCAAAGTCTTGGGGTCTGGAGGCAGTGGAGGCGGCGGCAGTGGTATTGGAGGAGCATTGTCTGGTAGCGGCTCAGGAGAAGTATATTCTGGCAGCGGCTCTGCAGGAGCACTTGCAGGTGGCAGGCTCCTAGGTGCTCGAGGCGTGAGGAGAGTTTGAGGTCTCAGGTGAAGGAGAGGATAGATGATAGAAGTAGTCGGTCATGTTGGTCGAGTTCAAGCATTGCGAAGCCGCCTCATACATATATATAATATGGCTAGTATCCATTTTAATTAATTAATTAACGTTTTTTATTTCTTGGAAATCTCGCTCAAATCAGTCGCAAGCTCATGCAAGTATGATCTTGGTCACAAGTTACATCTTACAAGTAGAACCCAAATACACCATCGCGGAGGAGGGACAACGACCCCACTTATAGGGCTGAGGGATCAACGCAGCATCGATGATTGGAGAGGCGGGTGGCAGGAGGCAGGCAGCCAGGCCACGACGTGACCCCACCTGGATTCTCCAATCATCATCGAGCCCTCCAGAGTCCAATCCAAGGCGGATGATGATTGATGACGGACTCATAGTCATCAACCACCAGAGTCCAGACTGTCCATGTGCACGCCCGACGTTGGACTCACTTTGTCCATTTCATCAACATCTCCTTCGTTCCATCACACTCCGATATTTTGCACTTGCCCGCAACACCGCGACAACACCACCCCGCCATGGCCTCACCGCTGAGCACGTCCGCCGTGTTGCAAGGCATGGCCGATGCCCTCCCCACACACCAACCCGGCGACGATACTTCCGACCTGGCCAGTTCCTACGAACTCATTGCTCTCCTCGTCCACTCATACCTCGCAGCCTTGTCCTTTAGGCTCTGCGGCTTTACCGAAGATAAACCCGTCCGTAAGTAAACTAACCATCCCAGGCTCTCAATCTCTCAATCTGACTTGCCTCTGTTCCTCCCCATGCTAATCTCCAAAAAAAAAACCATGTGTGATGAATTTTTTCACCACGCAATTAAAAAAAAAATGCAACAAAAAACAGCCGAATGTGAGAGTCTTGCGCCGAGACTTCCTGCTGGGTGGAACTCGGGGTTCGGGTCCCTCAGCTTCATGTACAAGCATAAGCAGTCGTCCATGCAGTTTATCATGCGCGTAGACCGCATGGGCAGTAAAGTAGAAGTCCGAGCGTTGGCTATTGGCGATGAAAACATTCATCGTTTCGAGCGTGCTGTTCGAGATGTTGTTCAGTCCAGTAGTCTGCCTATTCGGATTACGATGGAAGAGGGACAGGAAGACCGTAGTGATTTGGTGGAAAAGCTTACGAAAGCGTTTGTTTCGGATGAAGCAATTACTAGTGGGCAGACCCTTTCCTCCCCTCTCCCCTTCTCTCTCTCTTCTTTCTCTCTATCTTATTGTCTTTCTTTCTTTCGTTTTTTTCTTTTTTTCTTCTTTTTTTTTCCTCCTCTGCATATGTACGTGTTACTAACATCCATGTCCAGGTATCCTCAACGACGTCAAGGTCAAACTCGTCCAGAAACTCATTCCCAAGCTCCAAATAGCTGGCTACGAGGAGACTGCCGAGGCTGAGGAGACTGCTCGTTCAGAGCGGCGAGACCAAGAAGCACAGGATCCGCGCCGCCAATTCCCGGGCGATCCTCGTCCTCGCCCCAATATGCCGTATCCCCAACCTGATCTTCTCCCAGAGATGGCTCGTCCCCGGCCAGGAGCCCCCGTGGGTGACTTTCCCCCTCCCGGCTTCGAGGACGAGTATGAGATCAACCGACCACCCCGCGGAGGAGTCGGAGGCCCCCTTGGAGGCTTCCGAAGTCCGTTCAACATTGGCCACGACGACTTGAACCCGCCTGGTCTGGGACCCCACGATCCACTGCGCGGCTCATTCGTCGGAGGCGTCGGTCTACCCCGCCCTGGAGGATCATCAGGGATGCATCCCACATTCGATGATCCTCTATTCACAGGACAAGGACAGGCCGGCCGTGGGAATCCCGGCGAGGGCTATGATCCTCAAGCTCCCCCGGGAGCGCGATGGGACCCTCTCGGACCGGGTGGAAACCCTCGATTTCCTGGACCCGGAAGCGGGAGTGGAGGGTCTTTTGGAGGAGCCTTTGGTGGCTCAGGACACATCATTTAACAATTCCAAAGAACGGTCAATTTGACCATGGGAGGAGGGGTAGGTCATATACTCGATTTGCTGAATATGTAGGGGTATCGAGGAAGGACAGACAAGTATAAGATTACGAAGCCGTTTTGTTTGGAGGACAAAAATTATCCATGCCTCACATGAGGAGTTACGCTCGCTGCGTTCCGCATTGTTGTCACATCACTCGTTAGCCCTTGTTTCTCTCTCGTTCTTTTTTTTTTCTTTTTCTTTTCTTTTTTTTTCCAATCTTTTCTCTTTCTATTGCAATGAAACGTAACAACACCAACCGTCCATATTGTACATACACACCTCTGCTGCGCAGCGCATGCAACAAGCCGCAAGCACACTCCGAGACAGAAAAAGATTGTATTATATCATCTAGGATTTTTTTTTTGGTCTCTTAGTATTTCTTCTTCTTCCTGTCAAACATGCTCCTAGCGTAGTAACATATGTCGCGTCATCTACATCCCATTCCGTGAGGTATGTAATAACGGGACGTTGATAGCCCGCCATCATGGTGGCAATTCGGACGTTTGTGATTTCTTGCATCTTATACCCCGGTACAGACAAGGAAACAAGCTCACTTTGAGGGATAATTAGGTTTCTCTTTTGCGATAACTAATGCACTTATATACTTTTCTTTTCTTTTATTTTCCATTCCATTCCTTTCTTTTCCTTTGAATTTCTCTTCTCTTTCTTTCATTCCTTTTTTTTTTTTTTTCATGTCAAATTTCGCATCATGACACCTCACTGGCTGGCAGAGTTGACGACTTGGTTGAGCTTGGTCTTCTCGTCGTCGGAAAGCAGGTTGTACCAATCCTGAAAATTGGCTGCATTTTCGCGACCGCACTGGACAAAGAACTCCGTCAGGTAAGAGTGCGTCTCGTCGTCTGCACGTCGCGACGGACCGCCTTCCATATAAGACATCAGGTCAGCCTTGGTAGCTGTGAGACTGAGATCAAGGGTGTCATCGTCATCTTCCCATCCGTCCTCCTCGTTTGCTTCGTCAAATTCGGCAGCTGCAGCCATGGCGGCCGCCGCACCTGCTGCCGCACCTGCACCTGAAGCAGAGGTAAGTTCTTCAACGAGAACTTTGATGATTTTCAGTGGCGCCGGGATAATCGTGTACTTGTCGGGATCTTGTTACGTCACCAAGTGTTAGCAGTATATCAATTTCTTCGAGTACCGTGGCAGTGAGTGCGACAAAGGGGGCAGCGGGCGTGGAAAACATACTTTGCTTCGCTCGCGAGCGGGTCTTTATTCTACCGTCGTCGGCGCCCACAATTAGATCACCCTTAACGCTAATCTGAGCCACGCGGGGATCATTTAACCCGTAGAGCTTGGACAGAGCAATGACACTGTAAGAAGGGAAAAGAGAGAAAAAAAAAAAAAAAAAGAAAGCGAAAAGGTTAGCACAACATGGAAAAAAATAGTCTTTCTCCTCGTCATCATATGTGGCGTCGACTTACTTTTGTCTGATTTCATCATATCCTGCAAAGCTTACTGAGTTCTCCAACCATTTTGATAGAACAACCTGCAAGCCTCTCTCGCCGTTGATTTCAATCTGGCTCAAAAACTCAACAACATCGTGCGCTCCGTGAAGAGACAGCCGGGCAAAAACCAAGATCAATGACTGAATAAAGGCAGCGGCTTGAGCAGAAGCGAGTCGGTTTGCCACTGCCTGAAGAAGCTGTGGCAGAAAGGGACCAAGGCGTTCCTGGCCGGCTTTCTCAACCAGTTCCGCAGCCAGCCCGCCAACTTCGGATGCAGAGTTATCCTCAATTGTAGGGCCGAGTAGGCGATCGACAATGTGCAAGCAGACCTCGAGGCCAGAAAGACTATTGGCGTCTTGCCAGTTAAAGACTTGTTGGTGATCATGAGAGAGAATCCACCTGACAGCCTCAGAACCAGGTCGGAGAACGTCCCCCTCCTTGGACTCCATCAGCAGTCGGGTCAGCTTCGGAAGCACAGCCGCAACAAAGCCATCGGGAAGAGGCTCGGATCCGTTCTGCGCAAGCACGACCAGCAGCTCTGTCGCAACAGTAACAAGAGGATCATCCTCGGTCACATTGGCCACGTCAAAGGCGCCGGTAAGTGTTGGCAGTGTTCGACCACAGAGCAACTTGAAAGACTCTCGGTCAGAGAGGCTGCAGACAATGTCTTCGAAAGCCTCCGTGATGAGCATCGTGACCTGGAAGTTGCTCGCACCCAGCTTGGCAAGCATAAATAATAAGTCGATAGACTGAATGTCGTCACGAAGAACAATCTTTGTGTCCATGCTGATGGCAGATCGCAATGTCTCGGCGAGAACGACGAGAAGTTCGTCAGCCTCCTCCATATCGGCAGGATCCTTGCTGTTCGCATAAGACTGAATGGCTGTGATGATGGGAACCTGTCGATCAGCGCTCACGCGGCCCGCGTTGATCAAACCCTCGATGGCCTTGATACAGGCAACTTGAACTACTTCAGACCCCTCATTGGTAATTGCGTGGATCATGCGATCCAACAAAGCGGGAGGGGTCTGGAAAGCGCGGCCGACAATGCCTGCTGCAATGTACCCGCGGGCACGGATGAGGGGCTCAGCAGGCCTGTTGATGGTGAAATCGACAAGCTCGAGATAGGCGCTAGCCACAGCATCGGGGATCGTCTTGTTCATGTCTTGAAAATCGCTCAGTAGCATTGTAAAAAGAAACAGGGCCGACTCTTGACTTCGCCAAGCTGATCCGTCACCAGGAAAAAGTGTCTTTGTGAACGCAAAGAGACCATCAACAGCCTTGTCGTTGAACCACTCGCCCAATTTGATCAACAAGTCTCCTGCGGCCGTTCGCGCAGTGTAGTTGGCCGTGACCGATGTTTCTTCTGCCAAGTACAAAGAGCAGTCGATATCCCAGAGCTCCTCCTCTTCCCGAGTGACACGAGCGTAACTGACGAGCATTCGCATGATTTCCATTATCCAAGGAACGTCTTGAGCAGATGCATGAGCCTGCAGGTGGCCATCCAGCTCTGCCTTTACTGGAGGGGACCTGAAGCACTGGTTCAGAAAGTCGAGCTCTTCCAGGACGAGGAAGTCCAGAGTATATGGGAGGTTGTCCGAATCCTCTAAGCGGCCTTGGGCGTTGGCCTTGACGTATAGCTGCTCGTGTGGCCCTTGCAAAATAATTAACTCTTCCCAAACAGCGCTGAAGAAAAGGGCACTTTGGGGCAGTAAGAGGTTCGGGAATACTTTGCGAATGCGCAGTAGAGTTTTGACGACTTGCAACTTGAGAGCAATCATGTGATTCCAAATGTCTGGCTGGCTACCATTGCTCAGGTCGATCTCTGGCAAACGGCCTTTCAAAACGCTGGTAAAAAAGGGGTTCCACTGAGCCAGTAACTCCTCAGCAAAAGCCGTGACCTCGGCGGCGTGGTCATCCTTGATCATATTCATCAGATCGAAGCAAGATCGGAAGACGGAAATTGCCAAGGCTCGGAGCACGGGCTTGCGGCTGTCGTTGAGAGCGACTTCGGTCAAGGCTTTAGCAATATCTCTAGCCATGGAGAAGAACTGATCTTCACTCAGGCTCTCTTCTACCAAGTCACCCAGAACTCTGAGAGCGCCGTGGAGCTGAGTATCGGTGCCGGTGGGGATGATGCTCAGGATAGTAGGCAGGAGGTTGGGCCACTGTTCGGGGAAATCGTAAATGGCAATCTTGCCGACGACATAACTACCAGCATAAACATCAGCATCTAAATTCGAGATTCTCGCAAGCAATCCTGGACCCAAACCGTGTTTGAGTTGTGTCTCGAGCAGAAGCTACCTAGCAGCAATTTTGACCTTTCGGTCTTCCTCTTGGCTCAAAGCCAAATCGAGCAGGGATTGCTTCAAAATAGCTCTTGATTCATCGGAGATGGGGATGATGGGTTCGTCGTCCTGGTCGCCCACAGCCCAATTCTTTTCGATAAACAGTCGCAAAGAAGTCAAGGCAGACTGACGAATTCCGGTGCTAATCGAGGTATGGGAAGCAATCTTTGCCAGGGAGACGGGATAGGCAGGACTCGTTCGCGCGCGCTTGAGTTCGATCTCAGCCTGCTGTCGGGGCCCTTGATCCGGCAGCTGTGTATTGGCGAGGAGCTGCACGAGCTGTTCCTCCATGTTGCACGCGTTTCGTGATGCGGTTCTAGTGACAGTAGGGAGACGAAGTGCCGAGCTAAAGGTGATGTAGAGGCTGTGAAAGGAGGTAAATCAGGGGAAGCGGTGAAGAAAAAAAAAAACAAAAGACACCTTGTAATTTCTCTCTCTCTTTTTTTTTATTTTTTTAGGATTTTTTTTTCTCTCTCTTCCCGACGAAGCGGTGATGACGAAACGGCGATTCGACATTTTGCAGGGCCGAAATAATGCACTTGGCGCGGGGCAGACCCGCGTCCTGGCCGGCCGTCAGACATCAAGTTGAGCCTGGCGCGTGCTCGTTTGGCAAGGGGGATCCACTTGTGGAGGGGTTGTTGCCAGCTGCCAACAGCCAATTACCAATTGCCAGTTGCCAGTGCAAAGCAATGTCGGACGTGTCATGCTTCCATCTGATTCCTTTTATCCGTGTGTTAAGACGCATTCTGCGTGTCCCGGCAGGGTGTTGGGAAATATGAGATGGGGAGAAGAAGATGGGCAGAGAGGTCAGGCCAAGCAGGAAGCAGGCTGCAGGACACGAATGAAAAACGAGAGGAAGAAACCGTTTGGCAGTCAGCGGGTTGCTGGTACTTTACAGCGAGCGATGGCCGGCGCCCTCCTGAAATACAGCGAGACAGTTAATTCCGAACATTTTGCCATGCAACTTTGGCCTAAAAAAGTTTCGGGATTACATTTGACCCCACATCGGTTTGCGATACCTTCGTCTGGTCGAAAACGATTCCGCGTCCCGCTATTGTATGTACACACAGAGCGGGTGGGTCGGAGGTACATAATTCCAAATTTTGTTACAATAAAATCGTATGGCGAAATGTCCGGATTTGCCTACCACTGAATCGGCGCCGCAGATAAAAAAAAATGGAAAACGAGCGAATATCGCATCAACAGACGAGCGATTGGCCTCAGATACAACCTGGAATTTAGATATAGGTACCTACCAGGTACCTAGGTACTTAGGTACATACTAGGTACTTAGTAGCGGACGCGCGCGCACCCGAGCGCGGGGCCCACAGGCCACAGGTCAATTGGCCAGTAAGGATGCACGATAAGCAAGTAGATAAAATCTGTCGTCCCGTCGCCATGATAAGCTCCAATCCGCCAACCGGTTTATCTTCCCACATGCATGTCGTCATGCATCCGAGGACTAACATTGCTCGTGAGTCGTGGCACGACGATACAAACAATGCCGGCAAGATCGAGGGCCCTCGTTCAATATCAGCACTCAGTCCCAGCTATAGGTACTTGATGTCTGGTAGCCGACACCTGCATCAACGACACAGTCCAGATGTACGCCACAGCAACAGCAGGCACAGATAGCGTGCAACCGCATGAATCTCCAGATAGTGCCGGGCCAAAATAGGCCGAGTCTCACTAGATTACGCCCATGCCGATGTGCCGATAAGCAGCAGCTGCTGCTATCGTTGCGTTTCACTGGCGCTGGTGTCAGAGACTCCGAAGTATCAGCACTGCCGCGGCAGCATTGGGGTCATGCCGTTGGAATTCAATGAACGTACCGGTTCATCATTTAAAAGCACATGGCTTCCCGTCCGTGGCTTCCCGTGGCTTACCTGGCCTGGCACGTTGCACACGAGCACTTGTCTGGGCAGCTGTGAACATCGACCAGTCCTCACGGCTCACGGCTCACGGCTCACTGCTGAGAAAGAGACTCCCTCGGTCGTCCCCAGAGTCCCTCTCCCAGACATTGAACCCCATTGATAGTTTATACTTGCTCTGTCAGCGTCGTTGTACAATGTCCTTCGTGCAAAAGGCCAAGAACCTGGCCGATAGGCTCGCCCTCGAGTCTGAGCAGGGGCTGACGCCGACTCAACTCATGGTACGCCCACCGTCATCTCGCAGCGCCGACCTCCCTTTTTCTAACTTGGCACACCCATTGCAACCTGACAGCTCACGAACCATGACTTAAAACCAGTCGAAGTTGAACGCCGACAATGGGGCGCCTGGAACTTTGTTGGGTTTTGGATTGCCGATTCTTACAACATCAATACCTGGATGATTTCATCGTCCATGATCATTGCTGGACTCTCGTGGTGGCAAGCTTGGATTTGTGTCTGGATTGGCTACTCTATTGCATCATTCTTCATCGTCATGAACGGTCGTGTCGGTGCCGTCTACCACATTGGATTTCCCGTTGCAAACCGCGCCTCGTTTGGCATATGGGGTTCTTTGTGGCCAATTTTTAACAGGGCAGCCATGGGTACGTGACAACGACATGTCAATTTGGTCGCCCAATCCTGGTCTCCATCGTTGCCTTCTTCTCTTTTTTTTCTTTTCTTCTTTCTTTTTCTTTTTTTTTTTACTTCTCTTTTTTTTTTTTTTCCT
>SRPU01000986.1:0-12126 GCA_018360185.1 Claviceps lovelessii
AAAACAGGGAGAGACGGGAGTACCTCGACAACATAGGACCAAATGACTTGCTTGACGTCCTTCTTCGGAATAAACCAGTGCCTGGCTTCCTCGGCCGTAAACTCGGGCGCCATGTCAAACCTCGCCAGGTAGCGCGTCAACAGGGAAACCACGGCATCCACGTCCTTTTCCTGCATCGGGCGCAGGCCCTTGGTGGCCGTCTCGTCCGGGAGGGCATACTTGCGAATCTGATACTGCGGCTTGCTGCCCGCGGGCAAGGGACTGAAGCCACACTCGTGCAGCTTGGTCCAGTTGAGCGCGCGGTGGTAGTATCTGCACGTGCTGACGGGCCGGGGCAGCACGACGCCGGCCGTGTACAGGCCCTGCCATATGCCGTCGAGATTGCTGACGCGCGTCACCTCCTTGATGAGCACGGGGGCGAGGCGCTTGCCACGCAGCTTCTTGTGCACGCACAGGAAGTTGACCTCGGACGTGGTAAAGGTCTTGTTGCGGACGCGGATCCGGACGGGGATGGCGGAGATGAAGGCCACGAGCTTCCGGGACTGCGTGGCTCGCACGCCAATGTGGTACTTGCGCTGCCAACCTGGTGCCATCATGGCCCTGAAGAAGAGGGGGGGAAAAAAAAGAAAAGAAAAAAAAAAGAAAAAAAAGGGCGAGAGCGGAATCGAGGTTAGCCTCGTCATTCGCACAGGATCGTCGCACGTGTCGTACAAGCCAAGAGGAGAAACAGCGCTTTGCTTACCATCGGAGCACCTCGGGAATATAGTTGAAGCGAAACATGGCCTCGTCGTCCTCGACATAATGCCCGTTCAGCAGCTCGTAGACCTCCTTCATCTCGGCGTCGTCGGCCAAGTCCACCGTGACCCAGTCAAAGCCCGCCACCAGCGCCTGCGGCTCCTTGTCCACCTCGTCGACCGTCTGCACCCTCAGGGGACCCTCCTCGAGCTTGTTGCCCTCCTCGCCGAACCTGGGCACCGGCTGCGTCTGCCAGAACTTGTAGGCGCCCATGTCCTTGACGTTCTTGCCGCTGGCGGCCAGCCCGGTCATGATGTCGGAGAGCTTCAGGCCCTTGAGCATGGCGGCGACCTGGTCGGGCGACGGATTCGACGTGCCGGACTGGGCGGCCATGTCCTGCATGAGACCCGGGTTGAGCGAGATCAGGTCCTTCATCTGGGCGGGCGACAGGCCGTCGATGGCCTTTTTGATCTTTTCATCGTGGGCCTCTGGCTCTGGCCTGGTCGACAGGAGCTGCCTGGCCTTTTTTCGCTTCGATTTCTTCTTCTTGCCCGAGGAGGTGGCGTTGGTGGTGGTGCCGTCGGCTGCGGCGGGCTCGTCCGCCTCTGCCTCTGATGCCGACTCGGCGTCGTCGACTTGCTTGCCCTTGTCGACGACGGGCTCGGCCGGCTTGGACTCTTGTGTTGGCATGGTCAGGACGGTGGCTGCGAAGAGCGACACGAGCTACGAAGCTCTCGATGCTTTTGTTTTGCGATGTTGCGATGTGGGATGTGGGATGTGGGATGTGGAATGTGGAATGTGGAATGTGGAATGGTGCCATCTGTCATGGTCGTGGTGGGGTTTCTGCCTCTGCCGAGTCCGGACTGCGGACTTGCAGCTGCGGGGTCAACGGCTGTGCCTGGCCTTTCAATGTTTCTTCCCTCGCCGTGTTCTTAACTTGTACTTACACAGGTACACAGGTACACAGGTACACATGATATACGCAAGATTTGATTTTATGCACCTCGCGGCCCTGGTCAAGATGAGGGAGGCGGCTGCCAACCAGCTCGTAGCGTCAGATCACGTTCGTCTCTCGTCCGCCTCATCCAGCATTCACTCTGCAAATGACCTTGAACCTGCTCAAGCAAACATGACTCTATTTCCGTCTCTATAGGCAGTCTATACTCTGCCCGACTAAACGCATGTCAATGTCCATAGGCTCCATACGAGCCAGCTACGGACATGCTGGAGTTGCGCCTTCGGCCGGCTGTCTAGAATGTGGCGAGCAGAATCGATGCATTTAGACCTCGTCGAAGCACCTCATGACCGCTCTTAACACTGCCGATGAGATGACAATCTGGTTATGCCCTACCATAGTATACCGTTAGTGTCCCGATACTAACGGTACCACTCTCGGGCTTCCACGAGTCCGACGACACACTTACCGCCATGCAGTACCAATTGCTGTCGGATGACGATATCCGGACTCGCTTCCGCCAGGGCCGTAAACCCTTGATTGCCGGGAAGCACTTTCGTGACGCCCTCCTTGAACTTGTCGAACGCTTGCTGCGTCAGTCCGGCCGTTGTTGCGTTGGCTGCTGCCTGGAACAACACGTCTGCATGCTGCCATGGGATATCCCAATCATCATAAGAATGTATCAGCTCAAGTCGCAGCCTATTCTGTGTCTGGCGGACAATGCGGGCCAGTCGATCGGCCGAATGCCACTTGTCTACAACAGCTCCTTTCAAGAATTCTACAGCCGAGGGCCACGCAACCAGTGGCCCCATGACAGGGAAAACGCCACTTATACGGTAGCCCACCAGAAGATTGGAAAGGTCGCTAAACCCAGCCACGAGAACGATGCCGGCGAACTCAATGTCCCTGTCCGCGCACCGCTCGGCGACACCACTTGCCACCGCTGTGCCGAGACTGTGACCAAACAAAACGATCCGACTCGGAGGTATGCCTGCCACCTTGATAGCCCATTCGACAAGAGTTTCGGCGTCCTGAATGAGACCTTGCTCGCTGGGGATTCCCGTGGAGTGACCAAACCCTCGGTAATCGATGGCGACGACATGATAGGATGATGTGTCTGTCAGAGAGTGATGGCTGGGCGCCCTATACATCTGAGCAACATGACCAGCATTCTAGTTGGGCCCAGAGTCAGCAAAATTTGCGTCACTGGTTTTTGTCGAATTCCTGCGTCTTCTTCTTCTTCTTCTTCTTCTTCTTCTTCTTCTTCTTCTTCTTCTTCTTCTTCTTCTTCTTCTTCTTCTTCTTCTTCTTCTTCTTCTTTTTTGTTTTTTTTCTTTTTTCTCAAACCCAAAAATATTATCCAAGCAGAGCAGGGGCGGACTGACACCATGGACTATGCGAGCCAGATGGTTAGCGCGGGAGGACTCGTTGTATGCGACCAACAGTCGTGCTTACAGTACAAGATCAACTTTGCATTGGGATCCGACTTGAGAAGTCGGAAAGACTCGGTGGTCGTTATGTCACGAGGAGCCACCTCGGATGAGGCGCCACTGATGATGAGATCCTCATGTCTTTGGTAGAGCTGTAGCGGCAACACATGCCATGCGTAGATCCAGTTGTCGTCTGGCGTATGTAGATAGAACGGAGCGACTTGATGTTCTGAGGAAGAAGAAGAAGAAGATGACTTGTCAGACGAAATGGAATCGAGATTTCGGAGCAAGAAGTTATCATACATATATATATATATATATATATATATATATATATATATATATATATATATATAGAATATTATTGTTCATTTCTTCTTCTTCTTCCGTGAAAAGAGCCTTGTGGTCCAATTTCGAGACGACACAGCCGACTTACTCTCAAACCCCCATCTCTCAGGCTCATTGACATCCGACCAGAACAGCGTGTTGAATTTGTGGGCGTACAAGAAGCTTTTGATTGCAAACATCAGACGCAAATCGAAGTCGACAAGAAGGCCTTGACCATCGATCAACTCACTGGCGTTGGAAAAAGGGTATGACGGCAAGGGACCAGAAGACGGCATAGAGCGCAAGGGGAGCCGTGACGGCCAACGACGCCGTGCGCATCAGTGACCGTGCCATGGTGCCCGTGAGTAGTGCGTGATGAAGCAATGCGCATTGAGCAGTGTCAGTTGGTCTGCGCAATGCGTACGGACGCTGAGATTTGAGAGTCTCGACAAGCCGTCGGAGCACGACCGGGTCAATTGGATCACGACAAGCAGGCAAAACAAAACAAGCCGAGCCGTTGTATGGATGGCCTTCCGAGTACCAACTTGGAAGGTAGTAGATACCTACTTTAGTAAGTACCTACCAGCTGAGTACCCAGAAATGCAGCCGGGCCGGGTCGAGAAACGGGAGAGAGCGCTAGTGGGTACCTAGTGTTGAGGTACAGAAGACGTTGATCCGGTGGGTCTGAGGGATTTGACTTGACTGGTGGATGGTCAGGAGCTCCTCTTCAGGTCCGAGGAAGGAGCAAGCCTCACCATTGGAGCTGCGTTCATGTTGCATACATCAGCAAATCAAATCGTACAATGTGTCTGTCAGTTCGCCATTGTTAGTCAGCCCAGCCACTCCAGGAACCACAGCCAGGTTGGGCCGCCACCAAAAACCACCCGACCACACAATCACCACACAATCACCACGCAAATCACCACACCACCACCACACCACCACCACTCAACCACGCAGCCATAATAAATGCGTCTATCGACATGCGAACCGCGACTCGTCGCTCCTCGATACTCTAGCTGCCTCTGCTTCTGTTCAGCGACTGCCACGAGATCTGACCGATCCGCCGATTTCCTCGCTCGGCTGCAGCTCTAGCTGTCGAGACGTTCAACACACTAAAGAAGCCTTGGGATAGCTTCCTCTGCCTCATTGCCCTTGGGTTGCTGTTGTCTCCCAAGTTCAACCGCTTGCGTCGAATACCATTCCATGTCCTCGTCGTGGCAGTCACTTGTCTCGCATTTTAGTGTCGACCGAAACACCTGTCACCTTTACCTGTTGCCTCTAGGGCGGTTCTCGTTCCCTCCTGCTCATCATTTCCTCACCTGATTTTTTTTTTTTTTCTTGCCAGCTCTGCAAGATTCTGCGAGACTCTGCAAGACCCTGCAAGTCCCTGCGAGACCCTGCGAGACCCTGCGAGACCCCTCACGACCCTGCACGATCTTGCACGACCGACCACCCATGGCACCTTGAAAAAATGGGTTTCATATCGTCTCTCGACTAATCCGACCGTCGCAAATTCGCTGCCCTCGGCCTTGCGCTGCCGTGAGGAATGGAGAAGAAGCGCATATTGCCTCCAAGAGCTGCGGCTCGCCATGAACCAGCAAACAAGAGGAGAAATGTCTCGACGCGCGGATTCACACCAGCCGTCGTCCAACTCCCTCCTCGAGAGCCCACACCTCCGCCAGCGCCTCCAACACCACCGCCTCCTTTGCCCAAGTCCATTGAAGTCGGGAAGCCGCTGCCTACCATTGAAGAGGCTCAGGCTGCCGACTTGTCGGATAAAGAATATCAATCGCTGACGGAGAGGTAAGTCGACTACTCCGTCCCTCCTCCGAGATGGTCCTTCTGTCATGCCCTGACACATTCTCTCCTTTCTCTTCTGTCCTGCCCTCACAGTGGTGTCTTGTCCGAATCTATCCTCCGGTCGCGACACAAATGGATCAACGAAGGCTTGTTTGAGAAATTCTGGACCAAACCACACAAGCGCAAAGGTGTTCTGCAGGAAGATCCCAACAATCCTCCCAAGGACAGCATGATGAAGGTCGGAATGGTCACAATCACCATTGAGCCACATATCGTCGAGGCAACCATGTTTGCCGTCAAGACATCCAAGTTACTGCCTCATCAACAGGACAGATTCAACCCAAGGCCGCAACCACAATCTCCCGCCCATGTTCAGCCAACACAATCGATACCAAGTCCCGCGTCAACGCACATGCAGCCACGGCAGCAACAACAGCAACAGCACGAACAGGTCAAAACGATCTCGGAAGCTGGGCAACCACCTCAACTCCCAGGACATCCCACTTCTCAACAAACTTCCTCGGCTCTTGCACGACCTGTGCTACAATATGGTCCACACAACGGCTCTATGCCTCCTCGTCCGACGCCTGCTGCTCCGGTCGATACAACAACCAGACCAAACCCAACGCCTCGCGCCCCCTTGCCAGCAGGCACTGCTTTATCCACCACGTCGCCTAAGCCTACTATACTGGCGAACCCAGCCTCCGAAAATCCGGCAAATGCGCCGCCAGCGACTTCACAATCGCCAATGGGCACTGCCTCGGTAGCAGTAACAGCTACGCCTGCTCCAGTATCGAAGCTGGGCCCGGCTCCTGCGTCAAGCATTGCATCTGCCAATATGGCGCCCCCACCGGCGGCTCCTTCTCCTCCTCCTCCCCTTCTTCCAGGTGCTACGGTCCAATCTCAGTCGTTTTTTGCACCCGTGCCCAATCTTCAGAACCAACAGTCACCGACACTGGCTCACCAAATCCAGGCACAGCGACTGCCCACGGCCGGATTCAATCAGAACCGGCCTCCGCAGTCCTCGAACACAATGTCTCAGAGCGCGGTCCCGGCAGCTGGCGCGGCTTCAGCCCAAGCTCCTCTTCCGGCAACAAGGGCCCCCCCGACACAGGTCGCCGCTCCTCCTCGTCCAGCTCCTCGTCCAACGCCTCGTCCAACGCCTCGTCCAGCTGCTTGTGCCCTGAACCAGTCTGCGTCACCTGCCCAGGGCAAACCAGTCGCTCCGGCTGGTGCCCCAACGACTGGTGCTCCAGCCGCACGGGTGGCGACGGCAGCGCCCGCAAAGCCGGCAGCCAACGACCCAGTCATCGCGCTGCTTGCTCAAAAGGCATCAAAAGATCCGGAATTACGTGATTTGATGAAGCGGGTAGCCGTTGGAGAAGCCAAGAGCGGGGAACTAGCCCAGTTCCAGAAGATCATAGACGATCTCAATGCGGAATACAAGCAGACAGGTGGCCAGCAAGGCCCTTCGGCGGATCGGCTTCTTGTGGACGGACGTACCGTCAAGTACTTTGCAGACGAGGTCCGAACCATCTTGGACATTGTCTTGGCATCCAATCCCAACCAAAAGTCATCGGAACTGCGACCGCCTCCGCGAAGTGATCCACTGGTTGTGCTACTGGTGAAGACGGCACTCGAGGATCAGCGTACCAAAGATATGATTCGCCGCATTGCTGACGGCAAACCGGGCTTCACAGACGCGACCGATCTGAAGCAAATCCTGGATCGACTCCACCGAGACGCGAAAATTGCTCCACAAGCCCCTCTGCCGGGACCTCCACCACTGCGAGCATCGGCTACAAGTGGACCTGCTGTCGGGGGCGGCGGCGGCGGCGGCGGCGGCGGCGGCTCCCACCAGAAAACAAGCACGCCAAAGTCGACTCAGCAGCAGAGCAATAGTCACTCCCAGGCTCTTCTTCGTTCCAAGGGTCCGCCGCCGCCTGCAAGCCGGCCTGATGTGTCGGCGGTGGTTTTCGACTTTGGTTCGGGGGACAGGTATTTGTTTCCAAAGTACAGCATTCTGGAATTTCTGCCGACCAAGTCGGGCCAACAAGTTGTTGCATCGTTTCTCATTGTCCGAAAAGGAAGCACCTCGGAGTACGGAGGGGACCCAAATCTGGATTATTATCAGCCCGTCACGATTCGGCTGCAAACCAGTTCTGGACGACATCTGGAGAACCTGGCGCGCGTGGTGGCGCCCCAGGATGAAGTCCGACGTTATATGGACGACGTCATGGACAATATGACGCGTGCAGAGTATGTTCTGCTGGCCATGAGACTACCACGTGCCGACTTTGACCCAGAAGAGGGAGTAGGTGCCGTCGAAGAGTCCAAAGCAAGCAGTCCATCGCCCAAGTCTGAGCCAGAAACGGACCAGAACTCCACGCCGAAGCCGGATGTGCTCTGGACTACACGCCGCAACGGCAACGGCAACGGCAACAATAGCAATGGAGGCGGTAGGGGCGACAAGAGGGCCATGAATCCGTCGCTGAAAGTCAAGCTTCGAGACCCGGAGCAAGAGGCACAGACCAAATATGAGCGCTTGATCCGATCGGTTGCGGAAAAAGAAGTGGATGCACTATGAGGGCTGTTGGTAATGTTTATACACATTTCTGACCGTAGAAGCGAGTTATCATGAACTTTTTTCATTGTTTGCATTTACAGTGAATTCTGTACTGAACAAGGGAAACCAGACCATATATATGGTGAAGGAGAGGGGCGGGAAGATGAGGGCCTTTTTTGTTCTATTTGATTCTTGTTCCTTTTTTTTTTTCCTTCTTCATGTTTTTCCTTTTCTATATTGTTTTCCCTCTTCGTGTTGTTTTCCCTCTTCGTGTTGTTTTCCCTCTTCGTGTTGTTTTCCCTCTTCGTGTTGTTTCCCTTGTCCATGTTGTTTTCTTTCTCCATGTCGATTTTCCTTGCTCGTCTTTTCCTTCTTCACATCCACTCTTCCCTGTGTAAATTTAGGGCAACACAGTTTCATACATGATGACTATGACGCACAATCGACAATCGACAATGACAATGACAATGAACATGACAATGAACATGACAATGACAATGACAATGACAATGAACATGACAATGACAATGACAATGACAATGAACATGACAATGACCAGTGGCATGATGAATATTGGATTGGGTGTATTGTGCAAGTCAATTTTGATGCAGCCCTTTCATGTCCTTTATGTGTTACATTTTACTGGTCTTGCTGCCCGTAGATACCTCCTCGTTTTCTACCAAGGAGACCACAACAAAGCGGGCCAAGTCCATCAGTATGGTTGATATGAGACATGTGCTACAGACAGCTTTGACGCATTTTTGAACGCAAGCCAACGCAAGCTGCTCGCAACAAGTCTCTAGTAGGATTACATAGCCTCCCTAGTAATATACCGGTGCGATAACTCATGTCGTGTCGTGTCGGCAAATGGACACATGTCTATTCTGGGACGCAACTAGCGGCGGGATCATGTCACAGCATGACGCGTTGAGCTCACTTGGGAGTCCGGGCTGATGCACGAGACGAGAGGAATGGCCATTGTCGAGCACGGATTCTATATGGATGACTTGGCGATGCCGAGTTGTACCGTCTAGGGTCATTGCACGAAAATCTTTCTTTTTTTTTCTTCTCTTTTCTTCCAAGACCTCTCCTACTGTATGTATTGTATGTGCCGAGTATATAAAGCTGCCTTCGTTTGCAAGCCCAACGCGCCAACCAGGTCATCGGACACCGTCGCCATGGGTACTTGACCGACATCTCATGGCCAAGACCTACCTGGGTACGTGGTAAGAAAGACCATCACCATCATCTTGCTCGGCGCAGACGAACCCGTCCACGACAGCGAGCGCGTTGGTCAAGAATTCCACGCACCCCGTCACGGGCGTACATGTCCGGCCCTGGCAATCGCTGTAATATGGCTCATCAATCCATCCTGAACGTTCAGGTAATTGAAGTTGCCTCGGACCTACGGCTCTTTCGATATAGAAGGGCACGTCTTGGGCCAGTGAGCACAGCGAGGAACTTTATGCTGACGGTTGGTGTTTGAGGAGCGGTGGAGAGTCTCCGAGAAGTACTTAGATTTATAGTCGTATTTGCAAGTATCAATGGACATGAAAGGGGCGTCTTCGTTCCCCCCTCGAGCCAACTGTATGTAGGCGTTCAGTCGTTCCTTGTCCGGCGATTCCGGCACGCCCTGAGGTGAAAAGAATTTTAGCTCATTGGATTCTGGCAAACCCTAGAGGCAGCGTCGGGGAGATGCTGGTCATGCTCATCCTACCATGCATGGTGCTGTAGTCGGCGCGGGATGATATGGGGACAGCAGCGCAGAACCGCACCCACCAGAGAGAGAGGAGACTCGAGAGACGCGGAGGGGTCGAAGCAGGATGGTTTCGGCGCCCGTCTGCCTGCAGTTGCCCGTGACGCTGCAATCTGCCGTATGTAAAAGTCTGGTGCTGCGCAATGATGACTTGGGATCGTGAGCTATCCAGATTCTAACGTGTTTGTGATTCTGGTCCCCGAGGGTGTGGGTTGTAGTCGGACACTGTGCACTGGACACTGTGCACTGGGTCTTTCTGGTGGACATGGTCCGTGCTCGAGGTACAAGCTCCAGGCACAAGGTGTTCTAGGCCATTCAACGTTCCCAGGTACCCACATTCGGCTGATTTGCCTGTCTCCGGCCCACACAGTACGTTTCGAAACGCCTTTGCAGGAGTCTGTAGATCAACTGAGGTTTTTCGAGTGAGCTGACCTGAGGTGAGGTGGGGCGCCGACCTCAGCTAAGGTTGTGGTGGAGCCTATACTATAATTTAATTGGCTACGCTCAGCGACCGTGTCGCGCAGTGTTACGCGGTATTGTGTGTAATGAAATTATTTTTTTTTGTAATATTTTATATAGAGTGTAATAAGAATTATCTAGAAATTTAACTAGAGGTAAATAATATTATAATAGAATTTAATAAGGAATTAAATAAAGTGCATTTACTATATAAGTAGAAAACAATATATAGTAATATATAAAGTTATATATAATTAGGTAGGAATAAATATATAGTATATAAGGTAAAACCCTACTTACTTTTTACTTTCTATATTCTATAATATTCTAACTTCTTTAATCTTTTATTTTTAGTTTTTTAAGTAAAAAAAAAAAATACTATTAAAATACTACTAAACTATAAGTTAAATATATAATTATAAAGTCTAAGCTAATAGTATATAAAAGGTATATAAATAGTACCTTAATAAGTAGGAGAAGAAATATTACTTTAGTCTTCTACTATATAAAATAAATAAATAAGGCAAATACCTTATTAGGCCTAGGGAATTTTATTATTATATTAAAATTAATAATAATTATTTATATTATTATATATATATAGATTTAATCTTAGATTAATTTAGGATTAATTCTAATATAGCATAGACCTTAAAGTTTTCTATACCTAGTATATTAAAAAAACATCTTAAAATTGCCTATAGGGTAACTTATATTAGGGTATTAGCTAGCTTTCTATTAGCTATAAATAACTAGTAAGCTATTTATATATTAAATCCCTTTTTTTTTTTTTACTATATAATAAGACTTCTAATATATATTATAATAGTTTTTTATTACTAACTCTAAGGTTTAGCATTTAATTATAATATTAAGCTAAGAATGCCTAAAAAATAACTATAAGTCTACTGCACTACTAATAAGCCTTATATACTAAAAAAAGTAAATAGCTTTATATATTTTATATAATTAATTAAAAGTTAATATAAGTATATATAAGCTAATAATTAATTATAGGTTAATATAAATAAACTTAGGACTTTAATAGTAGACTTTAAGAATTAGAAATATACTTTTTATTATAAGTAAAAACTTAAGTATTTAGCACTAAAGCGTAATAATTATTATATAGTCTAGCGCTAGTTTGCGCCTAATAAAGTTTCTTTTATAATAGTAAGTAAATATAAGTATTATTTTTAAATAAAAGGGAAGTTATACTAATTAAATATAGATGCTGCTAAAAATTGTATTACTAGAGGAGTGAGTGTAACTGTTAGTAAAGCGCATCCTCTTATGCTGCCACTTACTTATAAGAATAAAAGGGGAGAGGTTAAGGGTATAGAGGAATAAGGAGATTAATTCTTTTTTTTTTTTTTTTTTTTTAAAAAATTTTTTAACTATGGTTTTTTTTAGCTTAAATAGGGATTTGCTTTTTATACAGAAACTTAGGCTTAGAAATTAAAATTAAATCTTTAAATATATAATATTAATATTAAATGAGTTTTTTTTTACTTTAATTTAAAAAATTTAAAAATCCAAATTTAATATACTTTGAAAAGTGTTTTAACCTACCCTATAGAAAGTAATTTTTAAATAAATTAAAAAACTAATAAAAATATAATAAAATATTATAATAAATCTAATAAAGATTATTTATTTAGTAATTATATTTAAGTAATTTTTATTTATAAAATTATATTCTTTAAATAATATATATATTAATAAATATAACTTTATTTTAAAAACTTAAGAATAATATATTTTTTTTAAAAAAAAAATTATATAAAAAATAAAAAATAAAGAATAAAGAATAAATATTATTTTATATTAAAAAATAATATAAATATTATAAAAAAATACTAATAATATATTTAATTAATATTAATATTTTATAAATATTTAAAATATAAATATAATTTAAATATAAAAATAAATTAAATATAAATATTAATAAAATATAAATATAAAAAATATATTAAAAAATAAAATAAAATAAAATAAAATAAAATAAAGTAATTTATATATTATATACTTAATAATATATATTATATATTATTAATATTATTAAAATAATAATAAATTTATATTATAAATA